>JABWIB010010380.1:5755-19731 GCA_016617825.1 Platyplectrum ornatum | reverse complement strand
ACACACACATTATACATACATACACACACACACATTATACATACATACACACACACACACACATTATACATACATACACACACACACATTATACTTACATACACACACACACACACATTATGCATGCATACATACACACACATTATACATGCATACATACACACACACATTATACATGCATACATACATACACACACACACACACACTATACATGAATACATACACCCACACATTATACAAACACACACATTATACATACATACATATACACACACATTATACATACATACATACATATACACACATACATACACAAACATTATACATACATACACACTCACATATACAACATTACATGTTACACTTTATTTCAGACTTTAATAACCCCCTCCCTCCAGTACACAGTCACCTCGGTGCTGTAAATCTTCTCTCATCAGGCTGCATTACACTGAGTGACCTGGGGGTCACGTTGATGTCAGTCACATGGGAGGAAGGAGCAGGACTGTGTCAGGCTGCTGCGGCTGCACTATTAATACAGTGTTTTGTTTTGTTTTTTATTACAGAAGCCTGCTATTATTAATAACACTCCCACCCCCACCCCCACAGNCTGTATTGTAGTACTGAGCCTCGGCTCGGTACTCGGATAGAAAAGGTGGTGTGGGTTCGCTGAGCCGATGCCTGCATTAGGTAACGGTTCTATAGAACCGGCTGAATCCCACCACTGCTTGGTAGGGAAGGAAGGGGGGTTCAGTTGTAGCCCACCTCTAACCCTGTGTCACTGTGCGGTCACCTATCCTGATGGGTAGGAGTCGTGGCTGTGCAGCTCCAATCCACAGGCTGCACATTAAGAAAGTGCAGGCAGCGCATGCGCAGTGAATCCAGCCAACGGCATCTCATCTCTGTTGGTATGTGTACCACAGAAAAATACATATATATATAGCGCTTTCTGTACCTTGCACTTCCGGGAGAACAGGGTGCCTTCCCGGGAGTCCGGGAGATCTCCCAGATTTCCTGGGAGTCTCCCGGACATTCCGGGAGAGTCGGCAACCATGATTTAGTAACAGCGTCCAAGATACCCTTACAGAAGATTGTACATCAGATTATTACATACCCCAAACTCAAGATAAATGTATTATAATCCCAGACAAATGTACTTATTATTTGTACATACATTTTACCGCCTTAGATAGAAAAAAACCTAGTTAACCCCTCTGATAAGACTGATTATATGAGACTNTGAGCCTATTGCGTTTAATTTGTTCCATCTTATTGAAACCATGTTTGTAAACTGATATAAAATATAATTAAATATATCACCCATGCTCTGCAAATAATAAAAAATATGGTAGCAATGTAAGGGTTATTTAGCAAATCCTTAGGCAGAATGAATCTGTAGTTGATGACTTAAAAGAGTTCTTTGTCAATAGCATTTTTCTCATTCTCAAGCATGATTTGTTTTGCTTAACACTAATTAATTACAATGCAATGGTACTGCAATGGGGCTAGGTTCACCCCTAGTTATGCTAACTTATATATGGGCCAATTAGAAGTTCTTATTTGNATTTACCCATATGGCAAACACTTAGGGGTGAATTTATTAAAGCATGACTTGTTGAAATCGCCTAATCGTAGGTGAAATCGCCTGATTTCTCCCCTTATACATCTCCTTGTGTCTGGGCACCATTTTGGGAACCAAATCGCTCAATGAAATCAACTGAAATCAACCTCGCTTTCAAATCGAAGTCCCAAATCGACCTGTGAATACAGTAAATCGCTATGCACAGTCGATTTCAAATCCCTGGGATTTCCATTGATTTCAAAACACTACCAAAATCGACCTTTAATAAATATACCCCCTAGGCTCCAACTGTTGAGGAAATTTAGTTTTCCTTTAGGAGTTTCTCAATACCAGCAGATACCGTTTGAAATCTTGCATTGTTAATTGTGATACCTTTTCCAACAATCATTGTTTCAATATTCAATGAAATGTAAAGGCAAACTTTCAGAAACAGATTGATATGTGGTATATTTTTTTAATTTCAATGACAGTGATAGTTGGAATAGGGACATACCGAAAAGGACAGTTTCCAGAGTGAAATTTAATGGAATTCATTTCTTAACAAAGATGCCCAATATGCGGATTCACATCTATAATTAGCATGTATAGTCTATAGTCTCTATAATATGAAGTCATTATATTTGTAAAAGTTCATTGGAATGAATCAATGTTTGAACAGTTATTAAGAGCATACATTCTTTCTCCTTAACATAGTAGAGTTTAAATATATGTTTTTCTATTAACCACANTCATAGAAAATGTATTCAAAACACCAGTTTGGTAAAACATGTAGGAGACAGACAGAAGACTGGTGATAAGTTTAATATCTTCTACAACCACTGACATAGGGGCCGATTCAATCCCCTTCGCGCAAATTTTTTCTGCCTTACACTGTTTGTGTAAGGCAGGAAAACTCGCGTTTTTTCGTTCGCACCTCATAGAGGTGCGTACAAAAAGACGCGAGGTTTCAGTCCCGTAATAGTGGAGAAAAAGTGCACTTCGCGTTTTTTCCCGTCTTTGCGAGGGATTGAATCGGCCCCATAATGTTTAAAATATTCTAAGCATCCACAGTCATTCTGTGCAGCATATTCAATATATGGAGTCATTTTTCTTCAAAGTGCCAATCATCAGGTGTGGATAGACATTTAGATTTAATAAAGATTTTAGCTAACACTGTGTCATTAGGAATATTTGAATTGTCTTTATCTGTTTAAGCAATATGATCACATTACTATTGATGCAAGATATTTTTTAATTAGTTTTAACTTACTTAAATATCATTAGTATTAATAAATTCTTAATTCGGAGAACTTTTTTTTTTTACTATTTCTCTTTGCTCTTTTAAATTGGGATTGGTCACCCCTCAAGAGCTTCCAAAAACTGACTTCTTGCAGGTTATTGTACATTGAACCCTGACGAGCAAGGAACCGTCATTAAGTGCACATTATTTTATCTTAATCTTTCCTTGATTCTTGTTTCCTGTTTCTGTCAACATTTCTAAATGAATAATTGTATTGTACAGCTAAGAAAAAGACATTATCCTTGGCCTCTATTAGGCACAGCATAAATTGCTATATGTCATGTAGTACACATTCCTTTTCTCGAACACAGACAGCAGAGCCTTTGCTCCAAGATTCTTAGCTTAGCGCTGCATATCATATATAGCTTTATATTAATGATTAAGATTTTATTTACAATACATTCACATTCTAAGTTTCTGTTAAAATAAAAATCCTGCACATTCACATACAAATCAAATAAATACTATATCAGCACTATTCATTAAACTTTAAATGTAAATGTATTGGCTAAATGCTTTTTTTTTTAAAATAAATTATTATTTTTTATTACTTTATTAAGAAGCTGGCTGTGTAAGCTTTAAATATGTAACCTATTATTTCTTTAAATTATTTCAACCCTCAATTGTATACAACACTTGTTAGTGACCTGTACATTACAAATAATAATTTCAATTAATATGCCTTTTAAAAACAGACAGGAGTTCAGATGTTTCAACTTGCATACATACCTCTCTGATTAATGGTTGCATTTGCTTTTTTTTAAATATTGAAATATAAAATATTTAATATGTAATGTACAGACCTTTCATCTCCTAGTCTTAAAATTTTACATACTAATTTGACACATTAAATACCACCATGTTGGGGTATGCATTGCTGGCTCAGCCACATGTAGATTTCAGGAAATGTGTCAAAAGTCTAATGGGTAACAGCAAGCAGGTTGTCCTACCATTGACCATGATTATCTTCTGCATTGATATGCCACTTAGCTGTTACTGTTGGAACTCCAGTTTTTTAATGTTAGTGACAGCATGGTGCCAAAGCATATTAGCATGATTTCAGAATAAATCTAGCGCCATGGTGGTATTTTAGAAACATTATATGTCATATAGAGGCTGAAATAAATAATAAACAAACTTTAAGAAAACATATTAAAGCAATTTTATAAAAAATAAAATATATTAGTATAAGTCAGTCTTCCTTTACTATCTGGGCTCAATGTTATTTCCGATGAGAGCATATTTTTTGATCAGATAAAACACTTTTTTGAAAATACAAAACATGTGCATAAAATGCATAAACATTTGTCTGTAACAAATTATGAATCAGTAAAGACACATTACACAGTACCATAGCAGAACTCATGAATAAAGCGTGCTTATATACGTTTTCATTTTTTAAGAATGATCAGGATAGAAGCCAATGTCAAGCCCAGGCACAAAGCTCACTGACATCGCATTCAGTACATACCAAATAGAAAGCAAGCTTATATACATTTTCCATATATAACAAAACTAGCAAAATATTTGTAATAAAGCATAGATCATTTTCAATGAATGCAGAATTGCCCTGTGTCATTGTCATGTTAAAATCACAATTAAATATATAGGGTGATTTTTTTTATTATGCCGAAGATACCGTTAATCGTCTGTGTTAGATGTACATGTTACATACTATGTTGCAACTGTTTGGAGAATCATAGTCCAGTGCCATAAGAGTTGGCAGATTCAGATAATGGTATGGCAGGTTATTTTGTTTAGATTACTGTTAAATTGTTTAGAGGTCAAAACATTCAGGCAGAATCAGAGTACCAAAGGGCAAGGCAAATGCAACGTACAAGTGCTAAATCTCCAGGCACCCTAGGTGAGGCCTAGCACAGCGCCTTCACCCCCATCCCTGGTCCGGTTTACATAAGAGAGAGGTTGGCACATCCTATAGAGTAGCGAAAGGCACCCTTCCAAGCTGGTTATTTACATGTCGGGTTATGATATATTATTCATAACCCATTTTCATTCATATGGAAATTGTTCTCTGTGGAATGTTTCTTCCCATATGGTGGCACTTAGGAAGCAACATTTGGATATTGCGACAATGGTAGTAAGAAACAACAGATTATTACCTGTTAATATGTTTTCCCTGATTTTCCATGGCAGCACTACCAATGGGAGGACTTCCCCAGGTTACCTCATGACAGGAAAAGAAAAGACACAACGGTATATAAGCCCTCCAACTTCCGCACTTCTGTGTCTTTAACTTCAAAAGCTCAAAAACAAGCAGAAAGATATTAGTAGGACAGACAACATATATATAGGGAGGCAGCTGGTGCTGCCATGGAGAGTCAGGGAAAACATATTAACAGGTAATAATCTGTTGTTTCCCCTGTCCTCCCATGGCAGCACTACCAATGGGATATGCAAAAGCAGTTACTCACCAGGAGGGAAATAAAGTATTTACAGTAGGCCAGTCAGATGGCAGCACTGAGGACCAGTCTGCCAAATCTTGCGTCCGCCGAGGCCAGGACATCTATGCAATAGTGTCGGGCAATGTATGCGTTGAAGCCCATCCGGCGGCTTTGCAAAGATCCTGTATGGAGGCAGACTCTCTCTCTGCCCATGACGTGGAGATGGCACGGGTTGGATGGGCCTTAAGATGTTCCGGAGGAGGTATCTTCCTCTGAGAATAACAGTGTAGAATACATGACCTAATCCATCTTGCGATGGTAGCCTTAGATGCCAGTGCCCCTTTGTTCCGGCCTTGGGTAAGCATGAATAGTTGCTTGGTCTTCCTGAAGGTAGCTNTTCTTTCTGTATAGACCTTGAGAGCCCTAAGAAGGTCCAGAGAGTGCANTGTCTTCTCCTTATCATTCCTAGGATTGGGACAGAAGGAGGGCAATCTCCTGATTGATGTGAAAGGTGGAGATCACCTTCGGCAGGAAAGAAGGATTAGTTCTAAGGACCACCTTGTCCTGAAAGAATTGCAGGTAGGGTTTCTCTGACCATAGTGCTTGTAACTCAGAGATCCTCCTGGCCGAGGTAATCGCGACCAGGAAGACCAACCTTCCAAGTGAGGAGAGGAAGAGCAATTTCCNTTAGAGGTTCGAACGGGTGCTCAGTAAGGACCTCTAACACCAGGTTAAGATCCCAGGCTGGAATGGGGCTGCGAAATACTGGCCTGATCTTCATGGCCGCTTGGATGAATCTGGCCACATATTTGTTGGCTGCCAGATTGATGTCGAGCACTGCACTTAAGGCTGACACATGTACCTTCAAGGAAGCTGGAGCTAGCCTCTTATCCAGACCCGCTTGGAGGAAATCAAGAATAGCAGGAATGTCTGAGGGTACTCTTTTATGTTTGCTGCACCATAGCGCATAGGTCTTCCAGATGTGACTGTATGTTTTGTTGGTGGTTGCTTTTCTAGATTTCAGTAGAGTGTCAATAACTATCGCCGAGATACCCAACTTCTTTAGATTGGAAGTTTCAACAACCAGGCCGTCAGTTTGAACTGTGCTGGATTGGGATGATTGACCCCCCTCTGCTGAAGCAGACTCAGCACGCTGGGTAGCCTCCATGGATCCGCTATGGATAGCTGGAGAAGTTTTGAAAACCAAGGCCTCAGAGGCCAGAATGGGATGATGGCAATTACCGTGGTTTTCTCTGACTCTCTCTTCCTCAGTAGTCTTGGTATCAGAGGAACCGAAGGAAAGACATAGGCTAGAGGAAAATCCCATTGGGCCGACAGAGCATCCGTGGCCAGGGCTCTCGGATGGAAGTGTCTGGAGATAAACGCGGGAAGCTCCCACTCGAGTGGGAACTCAAAGACTATATCTTTCTGAAGATCATCAGAAAATGGGGCATTCCACAAGTGGATTTGATGGCCACCTTCGCCAATCGAAAGCTTCCCGCGCTTATCTCCAGACACTTCCATCCGAGAGCCCTGGCCACGGATGCTCTGTCGGCCCAATGGGATTTTCCTCTAGCCTATGTCTTTCCTTCGGTTCCTCTGATACCAAGACTACTGAGGAAGAGAGAGTCAGAGAAAACCACGGTAATTGCCATCATCCCATTCTGGCCTCTGAGGCCTTGGTTTTCAAAACTTCTCCAGCTATCCATAGCGGATCCATGGAGGCTACCCAGCGAGCTGAGTCTGCTTCAGCAGAGGGGGGAATAACTGATGTCGACTGAGGGAGTCCGCCACTTGGTTGTTGGCGCCCGCAATATAAGAGGCTGACATGTCGATGTTCCGTGCCTCTGCCCACAGTAGAAGTAGTCTTGCTTCCCTTAAGAGTGAGGAACTCCTTGTGCCGCCTTTCCGGTTTATATATGCCACAACAGTCTTGTTGTCCGATTGGACTGAGACCGCCCTTGATTCGATGTGACTGGATAAGGCTAGACACACTAAACGGACTGTCATGAGCTCCAGAAGGTTGGAGTGACATATCCCTTCTTGATCTTGCCATAGACCTTGAGCCCAGTACATACCGCAAGTAGCTCCCCATCCTGAGAAACTTGCGTCCGTGGTGATGGTAACGGGATGCTGTCTCAGGAAGACCTTGCCCTGCTCCAGACGTCCTTCTTGAAGCCACCAGTTTAGGTCTTCTCTCGCCCCTGCTGACAGAAGGATAAGTTGATGAGAATTCGAGGGATTCTTGTCTCAATGTCGCAGGAAGCATGCCTGGAATTGACGCATGTGGAGCTTCGCCCAGCGGACCGCCTCTATGGCTGAAGACATCAGCCCCTGAATCTTCAGGAAGTCCAATGCCCTTAGCAGACTTTTGCTGTAGCTTTAGTGAAGACTGTTAGAAAATTTGAGATTCTTTGGCTTGTTAGAACCACCTTTATCTGAACCGAGTCTATCCAGACTCCCAAGTATTTTATTCTGGTGATAGTCGACAGTTGGTCTTTGGCCTGAATTATGACCCACTCCAGCTGTTGGAGAAGATGGATTACCCTGGATGTGTGCTGGGCTGCTAGACTTGCTGAAGAGGCTGCGATGAGGAGGTCGCCTAAATATGGCCAGATGGTGATGCCTTCCATCCTGATCCTGGCTATAACTACCACTTGGACCTTGGTGAATGTCCATGGAGATGTTGCTAGTCCGAATGGAAGTGCAGTGAACTGATAGTGTCGGTCTTCCAGACAGAAGCGGAGGAAAGCCTGATGTGCAGTACAGATAGGAACATGGAGATAGGCGTCCTTGAGGTCTATGGAGGTGAAGAAGGCCCGTCTGTAGATGTCAGGGAGGATGGAGGCAAGAGACTCCATCTTGAAGGACCTGACGTGAGTGATTTTGTTTAGAAGTCCAGAATAGTACGGAAATCTCCTGTTCTTTTCTTTACCAGAAGAAACNGGAATAAAACCCTTCGTGTCGCTGGGAGACGGGTACTGGAATGACTACTCTTTGTGCCAACATGTTCTGGAGACTTGCCTGCATTGCCTGCTTCTCGACAGCCCCAGCTGGAACTGGGGATTTGATGAAGAAATCTGTTGGCGGATGGAGAAACTCGATCTTGTAGCCGCTGGATATTATTTCCAGTACCCATCTGTCTGTGGTGGAATTTTTCCAAGCTGGAAAGAAGAGGGACAGTCTTCCACCTACCTCCTGTCCCTCTGGGCTGGGCTTGATGTCACTGGGGGGCTGGACGCAATCCAGTCTTGCACTCCTTTCCTCTTTGTGAATGAAAAGTGTCTGCCTCGAGGTGGAATACTGGCCCCTCCTGTAGGCTCTGCCTGGCCTGTAAGTTCTGGCCTCCCTGAAATCTGCCTGGGACGGCCTCTGAGTTCTGGAGGGAGCAGATCCTCTAGCTCTGTCTTGAGGAAGCCATGTTGATTTGCCTCCTGATGACCTCTCAATAATTTCATCCAGCCTTTTCCCAAACAGGTAGTTGCCTTCAAAGGGGAGAGACANTAACTTAGCCTTGGACTGGGTATCCGCAATCCATGCTTTAAGCCACAGTGCTCTCCTTGTCACAGCGCTGGCGCCCGTTGCCCTAGTAGCGAATTTAATGACATCCAAAGATGCATTACACAAGAACTCCACTGCCACCTGGATGTCTTGAACCGCCTTAATTAGGTTAGATCTGTTGATGCCATCCGCGATGTCGGATTCTAGGGAATGGCACCATCCCCTGAGGACTCTGGAGGTAGTAGCAATAGCGGTGGCCGGTCTCATAGCTGCTCCCCATAGGACATGTTGCTTACGGAGACCTAGTTCGATCTTCTTCTCCATGGGATCTCTAAAAACTTTAACGTCCTCTAGGGGCAGAGTAGTCTTATGAGCCAGACGGAAGATGGCGGCATCAATGCGAGGGGATTCGTCCCAGTATTTAGAAGGTAGGGATAAATCTTGTTGAGCCTGGATGGAGCTACTATCCTTTTATCAGGAATCTTCCATTCTTCCAGNGTAAGATTCTTCAGTACGTCTGAAAGAGGAAAAACTTTGGCCTTCTTCTTCTCCTCCTTGAACAAGAGGTCTTGGAGCTTGAGTGATTCTTGAGGTTCTTCTATATTGAGGGTTTTGTAGAGCAGCTTGAGGAGGTTGTTCACTAGGTCCGGGTTCATTTCTGACTCATCCTGGCCTGGCGCTACCTCTCCTTCTGATAGCTCTGATTCTTTTGAGACCAAGGTGGCTTCTGCTGGTACTGGGGGCTCGGGTCTTTCAGCCGCCTCCTCCACCCTGGGCCTTTTTTTGAAAGATCCTTGATGCTCAGCCAGAGTGTCCGCCAATGCAGTTTTAAAGGTGTCAGCCATCGCCGTTTTCAAAATGGCCACAAAGTCTGTCAATTGAGCCGGAAGTATCGGTTGCTTGGTTTTGCAGGAGTTGAACAGGGTACCGTCATGGTTTTCAGGTAGGTCAATATTACATGCAGAGCACCTTAGAGTATGAGGCTTCTTATGAGGAGTCTTAGGATCAGACTTGGACTTCCCAGGTTCAGACCCTGGAAGAGAGACTTCAAAAAGGTAAGTATAGATACACCCAAAACATATATATATNTTTTTTTTATGCATAGGTAAGCCTATAAAGGGNCCGTGGCACACAAAGGGTTAAATACCCATAATAATAACATGCACGCAGACAGCAGAAGGAAAGAGGCTTACCAGACTTCTTGGGCCTCTTTTCCTCCATAATAAGCAAAGAACGTTCCAACGAAGATAATAGAGAACGAAGAACTTCTGGACGAAGTTTCGTTTTCGTAAAGCGGTGCCGAGAGAAACCACATTTTCCGGCTGTCGCGTGCTGTTNAAATACACCGGAAGCCGTAAGCCACGTAGGGAGAGGACCCTGTAAAAGCCAGATCGCAGAGGCGATCGGCTTGCTCGGGCGCCGGACCGGACGGCGGCCGGGGGGGAGCAGTGGCAGAGGACGGACCCGGGAGACTCCTGCATCCTGAGAGGTAAGACAGGAAAAGAAAAGACACAGAAGGGCGGAAGTTGGAGGGCTTATATACTGCCGTGTCTTTTCTTTTCCTGTCATGAGGTAACCTAGGGAAGTCCTCCCATTGGTAGTGCTGCCATGGGAGGACAGGGGAAAGGTGGTGCAGATGGATCGTGAGCTCCAAAAAGGTCCGGCAGCTGTTAAATGTCTGACAGTCTGCCGACTCCTAGCACCACACAGATTTTCCTGCTTCATGCGTGTGACATCTTGAAAGGAGAAGGTGATGAGGAAGGTACAACACAGGATGATCGAAGTTGATAAGGGGAAGGAGAGATAAAGGAGCTTGGACAACTGACATAGGAGAGAGCGAGATTATGTAAATTGGGAGATGATAAATGGAGAGGGGTTGATGATGACAATAGTATGATGTTTGTGGTGAATAACCTAAATTGTTATAACGCTATTTTGACACAAATACTTAAAAAATGTGCTTAATAATTATTTGAACTGAGAAAGTTTGGGAACCACTGAATTATGCCAATATATTACAGTATAAGGCAAGTACTGACACTGAGAATGACAGTAGGATTGAATTCGGCACTAGTAAAATAACATGTACGCACCAAGGCTCAACAAGTAATCATCACTTCCTGTTTATGTCATTTAACAACTTAAAATTGGATTTTCCATAACTGCTTAATATTTAATAATTCGCCAGAGAACATTGTATCAGCAGTGGAAATGTAAAACCCTTTTCAGTAGTAGGAAATATATTGATGTGTGATATATTTAATATATTGATCTGCACAAGAACATAGTCCGCAGTTATAAAATGACATCAAAACTTATATAAACGATATTAACATAGTAAAGAAACAAAGTAATTTATATTATGCAAAGTGGTATAAATATAGCTATCTATAATTATTGCATAGCTGCTTTCAGAAGTGACAAGGAAGGAGATGAGCAGAAGCATTGTGTCACCAATGTGTTGTTAAGGTACTTTGTGTCAAACCAGGATTGATTTCCCTTAATGTCCCACTGGCACGACTCCCAGGGAGACTAGATTTCACCAGCTCACACCTTTAACCCTTTCATCCTGATTTTTAAAGCGTAAGCATTCTGCAGTAATTGGGTAGCTACCTGATAATCCCTTTCTGTTGAACCAAATAGGTGCGGATTATTTCACAGTTTCCGACATATGTAATAGAGTTGCTTGCAGCATAACGTTACATTTCTGAAGTAAATAAATTTGCGTTTCTGAGCAAAGTTCTAGCATGACCATATTCTTATGAATTTAATTTAATAAAAGCAGAAATACCATTTATAAGTGTTAACTATAGTTAAGTATCAAATGCTTTAACAATTTACCTGTTTCAATGGTATTAGATCACTTAAACTAAAGCTTACATTTATACATAAATATATACATAAATATAGCAGTATAATATGTTAATTCATTTCTAGAATATTATAAAATATAACAAAAATACCAAATTCAGCTATAAATTAATCTATAAAGGTTCTACCAGTAGAATGCTGTTGTTGGACCAATCTCATAGTAAAGTGGTGTGACCTCAGCAATTGTAGACTTCATAAAAAAGCATGTTTAACAGCAAGCCAAAAACGTACTGCATAGTGACGGAACATGAACATTTCTTTCTGTGCATGATAGGTAAATGTTTGAAAAAGCACCAATAAAACTAGTCTCATTGGACCCTGACAAATTGGCTAACACTATGGTTAACAGTAAGAAAGAGATTTGTGAACTGCTTTTTTTATGAAAAAAGTGAGGATACTTATAAGTAACAAGTATAATATATTTAATTGGCACACAAAATACATTCAGTTAGACTTTTGTCTCCTCTACCCCTTTACTTACCTTGTCCCCATTCCTGCTCAAGTTTATTTATTCACTCTGTGCTTTCAAATTATCTTCCTATCAACTACCCTTTCAGTGAAATCCTTTTTCCACACATATTTTGTAAAACTATTATCCCCCCAAGGGTACACACACGATCTTGTGTTATAATAAATGTCACTCTCTTATACCTTGCGGATATATTTTTAAAGTACTATGATATCATTCAGGCGCTACCCCAACTCAAACTGCATCTATTTGCATTCTGAATGGTGTATATGTGGAGGTCAGTCGGTCTACAGTAAGGTAGTGCCCAAAAAAGATCCCCAATCCAGAACCTAATGCAGACGGATACATATACACTGAGAAAAGAAGTCACTCAATGCTCAAACCAACACTGTAATACAGGAATCACCACTCCTGTGGAAACATATACAGTATAAATAAACAGTATAGGTTGAGCTAAGTGTTTTATTAGTGCTGGTTAAAATCCAAAGGAACAGGACGTAATGGACGGACTTTGAACTCACAAGCCTCTACCCACTTGTACCCATACCAGTTCCTTTTCTACCGTTGGTATCCACATATACTCTTATAGAAATCTAGATTCTATGGAAACATACACCGTTTACAGCAAAACATTTCTACTATATGCCATGTCTAAGATCGTTTTTCAAAATCAATGAAAACAATTATTAGATTACTGCTTCCCTTTGATTAACTACTTAAGACCCATATAAAAAAATGTAAACATCTGTTAATCTCCGACCATTGAATGCCTGCTGCTTGGGATCCTGTGTGATGCTGGATTCAAGATGTAAAGTTTTTTCCTTTAACTGTATTTTCATCAGATTCCCTGTTAGTTATGTGGATTTATGGGATATCTTTAAAACGCTGTTGGAAACTTACACACATTGGTTCATTCCAATGATAAACAAAAGAAACAGCATTAAGCATAAACCAATGTGTTTAAATAAAAAAGTAAGGAAAGCAATGAAAACAAAGAAGTGTGCATTAAAACTGTTTAAATCTGAGGGGAGAACAGAGTGCAGAATTATAAAGAATGTAATAAAACATACAAGAAGGAGATAAAAGTACCAAAAATAGAAAATGAAAAACTAGTTGCTAAAGAGAGCAAAACAAACCCTAAAATGTTTTTTAAGTATATAAATGGCAAAAGANTAAAGAGGGACAATATAGGACCCATAAAACAGGAGATGTGTGGACTGATTCATGAAAATAAGGTTAAAGCAGAGATATTAAACAATTTATTTTCTTCAGTCTTCACTATAGAGGAGCCCATGGTAGGAATAATGCATAAATATGAAAATGCAACCCAATCATTTGGCAATACTTGGGTAACAGAGGAAGAAGTTCAAAAAAGGTCCAGTTGGCACACACCCAAGGGTTCTTTATGAGCTTTACTCAGAAATAGCTAGACCACTATACTTAATTTATATAGATTCAATTGCATCAGGGTTAGTACCAAGGGATTGGAGAATAGCAGATGTGGTACCATTGTTTGAAACAGAACCACAAAAGAGGTTGGTTCACAAATTAAGGGGACTGGGTCTAGCAAATAACATTTGTACAGTACTTGGATTGAGAATTGGTTGGTAAATAGGGAGCAGAGGTTGTGATAAATGGAACATTTTCAGTTTGGTCAAAGGTTTTAAGTGGTGTACTGCAGGGCTCCGTGCTCGGGCCACTACTTTTTAATATATTTATAAATAACCTTGGGGGTGGCTTAGAGAGAAAAGTCACTATTTTGCAGATGATACTAAAATATGCAGGGTAATAAAATCAGAGCAAGATGTAGTTTGTCCACAAAGGGACTTGAATAAACTGAGTGGGCAGCCAAATGGAAGATGAGATTCAATATA
>JABWIB010010378.1:5584-17129 GCA_016617825.1 Platyplectrum ornatum | reverse complement strand
TCAGTTGGATACGTTAAAGCATTAAAAAGTTATTACCACATAAAGTGTAACATGTCAAAAGTGTAAAATAGGGCTTGGTCATTAGGGACCAAATAGGCTGCGTCACAAAGGGGTTAAACACTTTGTTATACAACCGTGACACACCAGACTGCAACAAAACTTTTGTGCATTCTACAGATTTGCAAGAAGCTTGACACAAGTTTAAATATTTTTAAATACATTCTGCCTATAACTTATGTACTACTTGTATACTAGTTATAGGGCTGGGTTTAACACAATTATAAATACTCTGCAGTGCACCTATAATCTAAATAGAACAGATAGACCTAATAAGGGCTGAAATATGACACTTTTGCACTAAAGTGGACAAATGGAGCTTAGCCTCACTCTCAAGTCTCTCTCTACCTTGTTTAAAAAAATTTTTAAAAAATAAAAACCTTGCTAAAATGGCTGCCAAACATTTAAAAAGTGACCTTCTTTAGCATAATCCAAAACTGCAAGATCTGACATTTCTCGAGAAAATTGTGTTTTGCCTCAAATTGGGATCTTAACTGGGCAGGCAGATCCAAACCATGGCTTGGCTCGACTCAGTTCCCTGATTTCACACTTACACACAGTGGGCTCCATATATTAGGCCAGTGGTTCCCAAACTGTGTGCCTAGGCTCCCTGGGGTGCCACGACCCACTCATTGGGGTGCCACGGAATATTTTTCTGACATGGTGCCACGTTGATAGTGTTACTTAGAAGTGCAGTTTTTTGCCTTGTATATGAGCAACACAAGATTTAATATCAACCTGAAGTATTTCTGTCTTTACCTAAATAGTTATTATGCTATTTTGATGCCAAAATGTAACAAATGGGAAATTATTTTGTCTTAGGGGTGCCTTGAAAAATTATGGAGACCCTAAGGGTGCCTCACCCGAGAAAGTTTGGGAACTTTATTAGGCCCAATCCTGGCTGTTTGGGCCGCCTGGCTGCTGCCAGAGTGATTCATGCTGACAACTGCTAGCCAATGTGAAAAGCCTGCTAGGTGAGGGAGTCTCTCTCACATGGTCCAGGGAAGAAAGTCTGTGTTGTAAGAGAAACCTTTGCCACTGTGAATACTTGCGCTGCAAACCTTTATTTTATTTAGTGTTATTCAGAAGTGACTTATGTTTAGTTAGTGCCGGACAGGCAAGGTGTTTATTTAGTTTATTTTGTTTCTCTGCTGAATAAAACTGGCTGTGGTTAGTTACACCCTAATGCCTGGAATTGGTGTGAAATCATTGAAGCAAAATCCCTCCCGTTGGCTGAATGGACCATGGTAGAGCGTCACACCAAAATTCTTCTCCCCCGAATTGGGACCCATATTCAGATTTTCTTAACCAACTATTGTTATAGCGATTTATATTTAATCTGTTACAGTTGGACATTTTAAACTATTGTGATTCATATGTGTAATCCTACTAATAAATTTAAATTATATTGTAAAAAAATCCCCTCCTGCTCACACTACCTAAATATAGTATAAAACAAAAACATACTTTAGCTAGGCTCTTTTGTGACAATGCTAAAGTCTGAATTTCTGCTGTACAAGCATTGATGTCTGCATTTTTTACATTTCCTATGATTCCCATGACCCAAGAAATTATCTTTTTAAATGTATCCATAGTTGTGCTACCTAATACAGTCCCCTTTACTTCTCTTACTGATTTCTTAATTTGTTTATCTATTGCCACATAGAATGACAAGCTGGAAGCAAATGCAGCATTGCTATAGACAAGGGGTAGGTAACCTGCGGCCCTCCAGAAGTAAAACAACTGTCAAAGCAACTGTTAGCAGTTAAAGCATGCTGGGATGTGTAGTTTGACAACATCTGACAACATAGGAGTATGTTAGGTATCTGTGAGTCTCTGGTAACACCCTTCCCCCTTGGGATGGCCCTTAGCCTTCTAATTCCAGTCGAGGAGAGAGAGAGAGAGAGAGAGAGAGAGAGAGAGAGAGAGAGAGAGAGAGAGAGAGAGAGAGAGAGAGAGAGAGAGAGAGAGAGAGAGACAATCAATGAAATGACTAAACAGAAGCTACCTTGCAATTTGTTAATAGGAGACAATATTTTTTTTATAAACCTTGGCAGAGCAAGGCTTCTGTATTGTAAACCTACATTTATATAACTTCTTCTGCAAGACCTGATTAATAAAACTGAAACTTGACATGCTTATACAACAGGAAAAATATAGTTTCATTAACTATCCAAGTCCATCTCTGGTGCCATTTATTCTTTGCAAATCATGGGGCCGGTAGCTGCCAATACTGCCCCTTTCCTATGTTCTTTAGTATCTGCATTGTCAGTGTCTATCCTTGTTTTCTTCATATTCTGTGTCTGCCTGCTTTCTATTAATCCTATATTGCCAACAGTAACAGGTTTTAAATCGAATCTTCCTGTATGTATCCAATTTTGTATGCAAAAATAAAATATTAGTAAATCACAAATCTTGCACATTTTTTATTACATTTGTAGATCAAGAGAATACAAATGTCTGACCTGTTGCAGACCTAATTCCTAAGAGTACCCCTTACTAAAATGACTTGGCATGAATAGTAGGGGTAGTAAATGTTTGAAACAGTATTAGAGGTGAGAAATTAGAGTAAAATAACATTGGTCAGTATCTGTGTGCAATATGCAAAAGCATAGTATCCTCCTTGCATTCAAAATAACATTCATTTTACCTGCCCAACAACTTAACTAATATAGCTAGATGAGGGAAACAAGTCCTAGGGGTATATTTACTAAGCAGGGAATTTGCTGGGGAATTGAAAAATGGATAAGTAGCCCATAGCAACCAATCAG
The DNA here is from genome assembly GCA_016617825.1 of Platyplectrum ornatum. Taxonomy (NCBI): domain Eukaryota; kingdom Metazoa; phylum Chordata; class Amphibia; order Anura; family Limnodynastidae; genus Platyplectrum; species Platyplectrum ornatum. The sequence continues at coordinate 14,301 of JABWIB010010378.1, read as the reverse complement.
ATTCGAGCTTACATTCCCCAGTATGTAAAATGAAACTGAAAGCTCGAATCTGATTGGTTTCTATGGGCAACTTCCCCACTTTTCAGTTCCCCAGCAAATTCCCTGCTTAGTAAATATACCCCCTAGTGTAGAGTATGTGTGTGTGTTTTACTATAGTTTTTTTTTATTGGGTACCATACAAATCTTATAACTGTCATTTAGATCCCCCGCCAACCTAGTTTTTTGCTGAGATTGGGACTGAGATTTTTCGTAGGTTGCTGCAGTGGAAGCAGCAGCAAACTGGGTTTCCCATACAACATAGTTGACAAAAAAATCTGGGTTATGCCCTTAGACCCAGGTAATGGGTCCCAAGGAAATGGGTCCCAAGAAAAAAACCTGGGTCCAGTTGACCCAGGTGTTTTTACTGGGATTTTTCCCGCGTCGCTGCAGTGGAAAAGAGGTTTCCCTTTAAAACATAGTAGGTTACAATACTCTATTCCATTCAGAAGAAATGGTGTCCACCCTAGAAAAAACCCAGGTTCACACTGCAGTGGAAAAGGGGGTCTCTTTTTGACCTGGGAAAAATGCTGGGTAAAAACCCAGGTCTGAACCTGGGTTTTTTTGTGGAAAAGCGGTTTAAGTCATAATTATTTCTGTGATGACATTTTTCAGTTTTTGTTTTTTGTTTTTTTTTAAATAATATTTAGACGATGTTTCAAGAAAAAATCTGAAATTGTGTAAAAAAATTAGGAGTAAGTAAATTACAAGTTGTGAGCAAATGTTCTTTAAAAGTCTTTTGTAGGTTTCTTGTATCTTTTCCTCTTTGTATACTTAAAATATGTTTTTTTATATTTCTTTTCATTTTACAACTAATTGGCTTTTACACTTTTCCCTTTACCTTGAAAGTAAAAAACATCAAATTTGAGACTAACCACTAATGACACAAAGGGGTATATTTACTAAGAGGTGAGTTTGCAGTGAGATTGGAAAGTGGGGATGTTGCTCATAGCAACCAATCAGATGCAAGCTCTCAGTTTCATTTTACACACTGGAGAATGTGATCTCGAATCTGATTGGTTGCTATGGGAAGCATCCCCACTTTTCAATCTCACTGGAATCCTACTGCTTAGTAAATTTAGGCCAAAGGAGTAAATGAAGTCTTAAGAAAGATACTACCAGTAAAAACTACCTTTAAATGTATTATTAGCAGGGTTGCCAACTTTTGCAAATGAATATCAGGGAGATTGTGATTGTGCTATCAAGGCACTGTACAAAAGGGGTGTAACTGGGGCCAAACACATTTAATATTTATTGTGAAATCTGTAAATAGGATCCGCTGACTTCTTTATCTTTATAGAAAAAGGACAATTTATGAATTCTATCATCATAATGCAATTTTTCTTGAACTGAATCAGCATCAGGGAGATTGCCCAACACTTCAGGGAGTCAGGGAGATCACCCACTTTTCTGGGAGTCGGCAACAATGATTATTAGTGGCTTTGTCACACTAGATATAAATGTTTTTGCAAGTCTAAATATAAGGATATATAGATTAACTTTTCCTCAAAGTTCACCCTGGTTTTGCCCAGGTCTACACTAATTTACCTTTACTACAAAACTCTGGATCAGCCCTCCATGTTCAAGTTTTAGAATCTGGATCATTGTACAAACAATAACATTTTATTACAGAGATATAAAGAGTTGCTATAAGGTTCTGTTCTGTGTTACAAGCATACCTATTATACTTACAGGAAATGGTCACTTCCTGTGGTCACGTTATTGTAATTGTAATTTGTCAAAATATTTTTCTAATACATCTGTAATACATATAATACACAGTGATATAATTTGTGATATTTTGTGATGAATCTGGGCCCACATTCTAAGTAGGGAAATGGGTATCCAGTGGGTCCTTAGTGATTGCCTTCACTGTCAGTTTTATTATTAGGCACTACACCAAAAATTTCTGAAATCATTTTCTGTACCACAACTTGTGCACATGACCTATAATGGACTGTGTATAATTTTCTAACTTTCCTCTATTGAGACAATGGATTAGCAACATACAACTTAGTAATCATTGTAAGTTCACAGATAGGTTAAATGAAAAGAATGGAACTTATTTCAACATTATGGGAATTAGGTCAAAGAAAATGAAGAGGGGTTCAATGGGGAAGAAGGAGACATGGAAGGGTCATCTATTATTTTCTCTCAAAAATAAGCAGGATAATATAAACATCTGAAGCTAAAATCTGGAATGATCTATCTATCTATCTATCTATCTATCTGTCTGTCTGTCTATATCAGATATTACATTAAGCATGTGAACTTCCTTGTCTGTCCGACTAGAAAACCTTTATGTTAATGTCTCAGTATTCTTTTCCCAGGAATACAGTTATCATCTTCATCTAATATATCACAGCAACCATCTCCACTCCTATTACTTTCACAGTTTGATTCACAGAACATATGCTGCGATAGCTATGAGATAGATAGATAGATAGATAGATAGATAGATAGATACACAGGCAGACTAGATATTTTTTTTAAAATAATATGTATAGTATTATGTATCTTACCTTCTAATCTGATATGCTTTTCAATTCTTTACCACTCGTCCTTTCGAAGTCAACATATCTTATTTCTCTGGCTTTTTTTTTAGATCTTTATTTCAGTTCTCTTAGGATTCTCAAAATTCTTGAGTATACCTCCCAAAATATTTCACACCCTTAGAAATCTGTCCTCAAACTTCCTCCTTTCTCAGGTTCCTCTTTGCAGACTTAAACCTTCCTCTTATTTACATAGCTATGAGATACATACAAAGTAATGGTTACCAGATATTTTGTTCTAGTTATAAAAAGGAAGTTAAATGTTCAAAAGGAAATTACACTAGTTAATGACATATACAGTATACACGCACACACACACACATTTACTCATACATATTGTGTGTAAATATGTATGAATGTATGTTTGTGTCTATGTTCCAACATAACTTTGGAATGTCTGGAGCAATTTACACAAAACTTGGTACACATATTTACAGTCTGGCAAAAATACAGTTAGCATATTATACCCCTATCACCCAAAAATTACCCCTAGCACCCAAAAATTTGTATCATATCCATAGTTTATGCTTACCGCATGACTAGTGTGCCCATGAAACTGTTGGATGAACTGTCACAAAACTCTCAGATGATTGCATGTAACTCTCTGGAGCAATTTACACCAAACCTGGTACACACCATGACCGACAGTGTCAAATCCATAGTTTTTGGGATCTCTAATATGATTGGCAATAGTCATGATGAAGTATAAAATTAGTTGCAGGTGAATCCTGGGCAAAACCCAAAAATATTGTATGGCTAACAGTCCCTTAGCACCAGGGGTGGGGGTGGAAAGGGGGTGTCATGTAAAAGTAATTAAAAAACCAATATTTGTGATGAATGCATAGTTTTCAGGGTCGCTAAACTGATAATCCTGGTGACATTTAAGACCAAAATTAGTCGTGGGTTAATCCAAGGTCAAAAAGACCTTTCTGTGGTAGAATATGACCAATATTATTTCCCTGTGGCCTGTCTGTGTTATTCCCTATGGATTCCCACATCACCCTTACTCCTATTTGAACAACTCCAGTTTACTGCATTCCTCTAGCACTCTTGTGTGATCACCAAAGCTTCTACCTGCAGTGCTTCTGTGGATATTCCACAGCTTCTTTTTCTAATGTTTCATTTGTCTTGCATTCTGATCACTTGCATATTTGTTTTGTTCTGGTTAAATAAATTACAACATTTTATATTGTGGTAATATAATATTCCTGTGCAGGCTGAATGTAAATTTCAGGAAGACAACGAGTGGTTGACGTAAAAAATATATAGAGAGCTTTACTGAATATCTGTCAAAATTCACATACCACACATAATAAAAATAAACAGAAAAATACATATACACTCTAAAATAAACAAAAAACAATCTTATTCAGTTCTGCAATGGATCAACAATTTTATTTTGGTTTTGACAGTGCACAATATGATGGAGAATGATGTAATGGTGTCCACTTTGTACTTACATTGTAGTTCCAGGTAGCTGGTAGCAGGTAGCTGGTGGCTTCCAGGGTTGGTCTCTGTCAACTTCCGCTGGCCAAGTGGATGATGCCCTAGGGAGCCGTGTTGGTTAATCGTGGCTAGCAAGCATAGTTTCTCTTTTGATAGCGATGTTAGATGCAGAGTCTCCAACAGGAGCTTTAGTAAAATATAGTGGCCATCACAAAAGAAGCAAGAAGTACTTGTGTTGGTAATGTCAGATGAAGTCTTAAGCAGCAATATGAAACACAGTTTGCAGTAATCAAGACGACGCGTTTCGTCCTGCTGGCACTTTCTTAAGCCTATAGTGTTGTTTGATTCTCCTGAGTTTAAATACCTTTGCATCATATAGGAAATACTTTCAGCTGTTATCAGTTTACATAGAAAACATCAACCACTCTTCTAGACAATGCTCCCAATAACACAGTACAAACCATTATAAGTGCAAGTATTTGGTAATTATAAATACCTAAATACATATCGCTGTCAATATCTAGTCAATAAAAAATACAAAATATACTTAGTAGTACTGATCTAATACAGTATTTCTAGAACCATTTAAGGTTAACATTTAGATTTATTTTATTATTATTACTAATTATAACAACTTAAACTGCCATATTGTTTCCCCACTAAAATTCATGCCTAAAGGGTAAAACATTTTAATGCCAACAATATATAAATCAAGTAAACGTTTTATTAATCATTCATTAAGGACATCCTATGTATAAATATAAAATATAGCTTGGTCTCAACTATGACAATTTTGAGCATAGATTTACCTAAAATGAATTTTTCAATGTCACAAAAGATTAAAGATTAAATTAATTAAACTTGGATACAGAATTTAAACATATATCAGAAAACAGAAAAATCTTACTGATTATGTGGAAATCTGTTATACTCCAATGGTACGCCAATGAAACATCCATTCCAACTCCATTCTACAGTCCAGAATACTGATCACACCGTGATGGGGTTTTTTTTTCATCTTCTTGGTTTGTCCTTTAAAAGATGAGATAGATGATAACATTTATAGTGTACCAATTCCTGTTACTTTGCAAGGCAGTGACACATATGTTTTTATAAATACATGATGGTTCTATATTAAACTACAAAGGACATGTACAAGTGTTGAACATCTTACTAATTTTGTTATTTCCTTTCAGGTTAGCTCGACATCATACATGCATGTGGGAAAGGAACAACATCTCCTTCTATGGTTCAGGAACTGAAAGGAAGTTTCTGGGTAGAGTGAGTATGGACAACAAATGCAGAATAATATTAAATAATAATAATCTTTCAGAGTTTCAACTGAGGTTCCAAATGCAGCTATTTTACTGACCATTAATGTGCCATAAGACATAAGGTTCCAAATGTAGCTATTAGGATGTACTACAACACATTTTATGCTAAATTTGGAGGTAAATGCTCTCTGGAATCCAAACCTCTCCTTCCAGTAGTTAAAAGTCTAGAGCCCCAATATAGGCCTATAAAAGACACCAGACAACAATGCTTTCTGTCAACACATATCTAAGACCAAGTAAAATCCTGTCAGAGACAATTACAACCTTCTGGCCACTAGAGTGCACCATAACCATGGTTTAATATTTGTCTATTAGGAAACCATGCACATAACCTTTTTTTGGTAACATTTTTTGGTCTTTTGAAATGATTTATTGTACTCTTGTGATTGTGTTGTACCAATAAAAGATTCTATTACAAAAACAATATTTACTTGTGAATTAATAATTTAAATAATTGAAATAGTCAGCACTAAAGAATATCAGAAACAGTAAATTTGGGCTCTAACAGTATACATTATCTGCCAAACACTGCAGGTAAAACAACCAGAGCCCAGACAGTTATCTTCTGCAGCTGATATGGCAATGAACAATTTCAGATGGATAGCAGGGAACCAGGAGGTCCACTTCAAGACGTCCTGACTGCTAGGTAGCCAAGACATGTGGTCACTGACCTCCAATGAAGAAGCAAGGTAAGATTGCAGCAGCTAACAGCTATGCTGCCACGATCATGTTCTAACAGTACCCCATCCTTGAGGAAGGGTTCTAAAACCCCTACTACTGGGCTTCGAGGAAACTTCTTAAAAAATGCCTAATTAAACAGTCAGCATGAATATTCTTATTGGGAATATGGTTCTTCTGGACCATAGCCTCTCAAATGCACCAAGAAATTATTGAAGATGCCGACCCTTACTTCTTGGAAACACAGACACAGGTTTCAACAATGATCAGTGGAAAAAGTTCAGCATCCTCAGGTTCCTGGGCAGCTCCAGCTTATAAGGCACTGCATTCATTCTTTTGATGATTTTAAGGGGATCAATACATTGAGAGACACATATTTTAAGAAGGTTGTCGAGGCCTGATATTTCAAATAGGCAACCATACCCTCTGAGACACCTTGAAAGAGCATCGTCTTCAGAAACGATGCCAAATTCTTATTATCAGTAAGAATGGTGATCTAATGCAGTGCCCCCTCCATGGAGTGATGGGCTTAATTGCCAAGAGTTCCAGATTCCCGACATCATAGTGTCTCTCCGTCTGAGAAGACTTTTTAGACAAAAAGGACAAGGGTGTAACTTGAGACAATACTACGCCAGCACCAATCTCTGAAGCATCTACCTCCACAATAAATGGAAAGAATGCTAGGTCCATAGAAAATATTGGGAGTAATTCCTAATTTTGAAAGTACTGCCTAAATATGGCCCAGGTGACGATTAGAAAATATCAGTCAGTGCAAGAAAAACGCCTTTTTGGCATCCAGGCTAAGCAGAAAATTCCCTGAGTGGTCCGACCCACAAGCAACAACTGTGGCTATTGCAGAACTAATACTCCTGACGGAGTGCTTGCTTTTAAGAATGTAATTAAGGGGGGTTATAGTGCAATAAGAAGAGGAGTGTTGGGAGTCCTTACCCAGCTTCGAGAGCAATATGGTGAACACATCATTTAAAGACAGGTGATGTGGTCTCTAACACCTTATAATATTCAGAAATGAAACCACCTGGGCTGGAAAACTATAGCAAATTCATGCTATGGATGGAATAGTTAATTTTCTCAGCCATAATGTCCAGAACATCAATTTGGTCCTGGGAAAGGGGGTGAGTTTAGCCTTGGCAAGCACTGAGGGAGAGGCGGAGCTAAAAAGGACATAACACCTTAGCTGGGGTAGACCTAGGCCTACATTTACTACAGAACATTAAGCCCTACAATGTTTGCATTAGGCTTTCCTCATAGATCCTCATTAAGTATAGACCTAATTATATCTTGGATGTAACCATCAGTAACTGACTTGAGCAAATGAAAACATATACGTGCTAAATGTCTTGCATGCCTTTCTCTTACTACTAGAGCAGAAGCTAACCTTCCAAAATGGTATATGTAAACAATCCTACATAGCTCAACTTCATGTGTTCTTTTATACTGCATGACAGCTGTCACCTTCATTTATAGGTGAATTGGTTGATGCAATGACATGCAGTAATAACGTAACTGATTTTGGCATTTTCACCTCTTTATCTGTTCTTCCCTTTAGACATCTATATACGAAACATTTCCTGTGTGTACTGTGCTGTACATTTGTGGTATTCTCTGGGTCTTATACCTTCTATCACTAGGTTATTTAGAGCAGTGGCATAACTAGGGTTACTGTCATATGGAAACTCATGGTTGCAGCCCCATGAACCTTCTTCTATTTTATCCTGTATACCACAGTACTTTTATTTCCTCCTGTATGTCCCCAAATCTTGTATTTTGCCCTGTATGCCCCTAGTCCTCATATTTTCCCCAGTATACCCCGAGTACTTTTATTTCCCTCTGTATATCCCCAGTACAACGTTTCATCTCTTGAAATCGCAAAATAATGTTACCAACGTTAATAATAAGTGATCCCTTCGCGTAGACCAGCAATGTCTAACGGTGTCAATAATGACTGCGCTGGATCTAACCTGCAGTGGTGGAACTATCACAGTAGAGGCTGCTATGGGTCCCGCAGCACTATGGGGCCTGCCGACTCTGCGATTATGTCAGTGAGTTTGCGCAGAGCCGGCTAAATGATTTGAGTAATCAGCTGTTTCAGCTCATTCAGCCGGCTCTGCACTGACTCACCAACATAATCGCAGAGTCGTCGGAATAGTTGCACACCTGATCAGGGGGTATTAGGAATAATATAAATGGGGCGGGAAGTGATAAAAATAATATAAGGGGTCAGGAAGTGATAGGAAAAGTAAAATAGGTCAGGGAGGGACAGTAATAATATAAGGTGTCAGGGACTAATAGGAATAATATAAGGTATCATGGAGTAACAGGAATAATTTAAGGGGGTAGGTAGTGATAGGAATAATATAAGAAGTCAGGGAGTAATAGGAATAATGTAAGGTGTCATGTAGTAATATCCATAATATAAGGGGGTATGGAGTAATAGCCATAATATAAGAGGGTATGGAGTGATATATACACTGTGTGACACTTATTTTTGCCGTTAACATTTTTTTTTTTTACTTTTTGGGGATCAGTGTCCAGAGTGGGGGTCGGAAGCAGAGGTGTAGCTAGGTGCCACAGTCTGCTCCCCCTGCTGTATAATGAGACACCACAGTCTGCTCCCCCTGCTGTATAATAATGAGATACCGCAGTCTGCTCC
>JABWIB010010372.1:0-10705 GCA_016617825.1 Platyplectrum ornatum | reverse complement strand
AGTCTATAGTATAGTATACATAGAACCAGTGGTCGAAGTGGAAATTTAGAAGTGGGGGTATGGACATTTAGAAGTGGGGGTATGGAAACATAGAAAATAATGGAAGTCAATGGAGATTTTTAATTTTTCCATTATATCAGTGGAAGAAGTGCCGGTATGGCATACCCCCGTATACCCCCCACTTCGAGCCCTGCATAGAACACAATATGCTATATATATATATATATATATATAACAGGAGGAACACAGCAGAGGAGCAGCAGGAAAAGCTGTATGTGAATACACATCTAGTGGCAACACAATTCCCGCCAAAATGATGGGGGAGGGAGAGCTCCACAGAGAAGGAGAGTCCCTCCCNNTCCACTCACCCATGCTGGAGCTCCTCTCCTCAGCCAGCCTGTCTCCCTGTAATGGCTGCTTCACAGTCCTGGGAGAGGGGGAGAGACTGCAGCCCACAGTGTTGTCCCTGGAGCTGGAGAACACCTGTGGCTGGGGTCCCCTGCTGTCCAGACATACCTTCTCAGGGGAGGAGGGGGACCAAGACCGCAGCCCACGCTGGGTCTGTGCTGCCATCACAGCGCTGCTCACACACCTCCTGCAGCAGCTGCGATCTTCTGACACCCTGCAGCACGGTGCCCGGGGNAGGTNGGCCATGACTGGGTCCTCATCCCCGGCTCAGGGACCCAGGGTGGAGGAAGGCCAGAGGCTATCCACCCCTGGGGAGGCGTCCCTGAGCAGTGATAGCAGTGACCGCGACATTAAAAAGAATAACAAGAAAAAAATGAAATAAAACAAATAAAATCCTGGGGCAGGAGCCACACAACATATGCCCGACTCCTAAGGGCACTTGAAAAAACTGGTCTGTTTCCTGGATGGGAGGGCTTAGTAGGGGAGGAGCAGACCAGTAACATTTTTGTTCTTAAAGTGCCACCTACTAAACCCCATGGTATCTGCAGTGTCCCCCAATTGGATGACAGAGAAACTATAATATAAATTCCATTTTATGCATGCGGAACACATTTACATTTTGCTCTGAAACAGATCTAGATCCTCAAGATCAAGCTTTTGTGCTAGAAGTCTTTCTGTTGGTGGGACTGCATGTAATGGTGGCTACTGACAAGTGCTGCCCTACCGATCGCTTGGAGATTAGCATGTTAAGAGCTACATATTCCAAGACTGTACAATGTCCATGACCAACATTTTTATTTAGCTTGAACCACTGTTTCCTGGCACTTTGTGAATGTTGAAATGGCATCAGCGTAGTTCCAAGATCAGCAACCTGATGCCCATGTGACCTAATGTTACATCAGTCATTCACAAAGCAGAGTGTGCTGCAGAAGCTTGATGGCGAAGAAAAGAGATATGATAAGAAAGATTTAAAGATTTCATGAAGAAAAGAAGGGGGTTATAGGATGGACAAAGGAGAGAAGGGGAATGATAGAAATCATCTTTACCTTGACATGCACAATGACAACACCTGGCTTTAGAATTCTTCCACTCAACTATCTGAAGCCATGGGGCTGATCTCTTATCTAGGGTTAATCATTTCCTATAAGTTTTTTACTTCTTATTTTCAGATACTGAAAATTGTAATGTAAAGCAGAAAATTATTTTTTAATTTTTTTTCAAATAAAAGTAAATTTTACTAAATAAGCCCACTCTTATTTTTTGGGGGGGAATGGGGGTGGGGGCGCACCACTAGAACAAGATCGTTCTAGTGAATGGTGCCTAAGATGTAGAGATTTTCCTTTGGGAACCAATATCCACTAGAACATGTTGTGTACCTGGTTCTGTGCAACAAATATCCTGTTGGGGGTCTGTATGTTGATGAAACAGGACAGAAACTTAAAGTAAGGTTGAAGTCCAATTGCCACACAATAAAGGACATACTCATTTACCTGTGGCAAACAATTCTGCAGGTCACACTAAGAGATCATATAAAAATAATTATATTAAAAGGTAATTTTAAATCCCAAAGGAACAGAAGGGTCTGGGGATACAAGTTTATGACAGTTTTTGACACTTTGAACACAGGACTGAATCTGTCCCAGGGATTTGGTCCAGAGATAGTGGGAGCTTCAGGGCTCTTGATTGATCAATTCTGAGACAATAAAACTTTCACAATACTTATTGGTAAACTAATTAAGGGTATACTCTGTTGTATTTTTTCATGCCTTGTAATGCCTGATGAAGAGACCTGAGTAGTCTCAAAATCTTGCATTTTTACATGATTTCATGGTTTCTTTTTTTTGCCATTAAAAGGTATAATATCTGCTAGATTGCCATTTTGGTTTTAATAAGTTACTGGTACCATAGTTGCTTGGTGTCAGATTTGATGGCTTAAAAAAGGATACTGCCAGTCTAACTGGGTTTCAAAAATGAAAACAAATGCCTTTAGTGCAATCCTTTTTTCCATATATTAGTGCTGTTGCTAACGCTGTAAAAAACAAACAAGCAGCAATCTACCCTTGGGGTAGCCTAGCACTTTGCACCTGCCCCTAGGGTTTTAACACAACCTGTTTGACAATCAATTTTTAGTTAATGAGGACATTATGGTTCTTGTAATAAAATAATAATATGCCAATAAAATTAAAATAGCTGCAAATGCTTGAAATGTGATAAGCCATTAAATCTATTAATAAAGCTTTGTTTATTTTAAGGGGCACCAAAGGAAACTTTTGCTCATTGCTTTTGCTCAGTTGCGTGTTGCTGTGTTTCTGAAGCTAAATGTCCAGATAATGTTTTCCCCCANTCCATCGCCATCCACAGGAGCAAGAGAGAAAAAAAGAGAAGCTCTATTATGGAGAATTATGTGATCATAATAAAACAAAATATATATAATGTGGCATAATGTTTATATTAATAATAAATTGCAATGATGTTATAGAAGACCTGTTTTTCAGGAGCTGGCAATGTGCTCCACTCAGCTCCCAACATCTTGGTGATCTCTGGAAAAGGTAGATCAGGATGCTGTATCCGAATCTGCTCCCTGCGCTCATTCAAAAACCGCACATAACCAGTAACAGGGGCTTTTGGTCCATTGGGTAGAATCTTTTTCCGTTTCTTTCCTTTAGGCCAGCCTCTTTTTTTCACAGGCTAAATTTAAAAAAAGAGAAAACTACTATTTTAGTTCACATTTTAATAGACTAATAAATAAAGGAGAAAATTCACAATATATTAATCATGGGTTTTAAAAATGAGCAAACATTTTTCTAAAAATCAAAACCTAAAACAACACTGAATAAGGTATTCTATATTATTATAATGTATGTGCTATTTTGTAATGGTCTTTGTTACAAAGGGAACAAAAGACAGTGTTCCACAGTCACAAGGTCAGGTGTATGTATAAAAGGCTTTGAATTAAGGATAATTAGAAGAAGAAATATAACTATGTATTTCATATCATAACATAACATCTCTTGTTACACCGATTTATATTGTGAATGAATTTGTTGGTGAACATCAGTGTAAAAGTTTTTATTGTGTGACAGTCTTCCTGGGTTTAAAAGGAATTTACCTTTGTGATTTGTACATAAATTATTATAATTAGTTGAACAATGGAAAAGTGCACCAAACACCATTTTAGAAAACATACGCACAAAGCAAAGGGTACCTCTTCATCACTAATAAAGTTCTTTTCCCCACTTGCTCTGGGAACATCAACTTTTTCTTGTTTGACAGCAACCAGAAAATTGCCACTGTGTGCTTTTGCAACAGGATGCCTAAAACAGAGAAATTGTCAAATAAAAAATATTTTATTGTTCTTACTTATTTAATAATAATAATCATAATTATGGACCAGATTTAGACTACTGCAAAACTGCATATTATTACCTGTTACATAATGTGGTTCCCTTTATTCCTCCATGGTAGCACCACTAACAGGTTAACTTCCTCCTCATAGGTAAGGGCAGGAAAGTAAAAGACACCTGGCAGTATATAAACATTACTCCCTGCCTTCTTAACATACAAATAAAAAGCTCAAATAAACAAAACATTAAATATAGAGAATGTACCACAAGGTGTTGGAACACTAGGTGCTGTAATGGAGGAGTAAAGGAAACCACATTAACAGGTAGTAATATGTAGTTTCCTATGCCTCCTCCATTAGGCAGCACCAGTAATGGGTTTATACCCAGGTAGTTAGTCTCAATAACATATATATATATATATATATATATATATATATATATATATATATATATATATATATATCATACCCCATTCGTTCAGGATTTGTTGGAAGACCTTTGGATTTTGCTCCCACTATCCTGGATGATAAGTTCTTCTGCCAAGACTGTCTCTTGAGAGTCTGTCCATTGCAGGACCTGGTTTGTTCTTTTCATGATGCCACAACAGTTCTGCTGTCTGATTGAATTACTGCCATTTCAGATCATGATCTGAAATACAAGACACACTTGACAAACTGCTTCATCTACAGCTTTTGTTTAGTTCCAGTTTTCTGGTTTCATACCTCCCAACTGTCCCACTGAACCTTCCGCCTCCCAGTTTGTCCCGCTAATGGGACAAACTTTGTTTTCATTTGTAAAGCACATTAGCCACGGCACCAAAAAGGTGCGGGGCTTGGGTGGGAAGGAGGCGGAACTGGGGCATGCTGGGGCGGAGGGGGCTTATGTATCCCGCTCTCCGGACTCTATAAGTTGAGAGGTATGTGGTTTCCTGATCCCAGGACCCTTGAGCATAGATTTGGTGGCAAACTGGATAAGAACTGGCCTCCACAAATTCTGGGGGTCTAGCTATAACCCCCTGAACCACTCCTTGGGCTCTTTTCCTGGGGTAACCAAAACACCATCCCCTAACTAATCTTTAAGTTATTGCAATGACCACTGCAAGTTTTAGGGCTGCACAATTATACAAAGATTCTTTAGGTCCACTTCATTTTAAATTTTTTTGTTCATTGGATCCCTGAACTGTATTTCCAAAGGTAGTGTAGTTATTTAGTCGCTGCAGACCATTGGGATCTCTTCCCTTTTATGTCTTTCGGATGAAAGGGCTACATTTTGCATAATCTATTAAGGATAGACATTCTTATCGGAATTGTCTCCTCAATAATCTGGGAACTATGAATTAATTATTATTAATTGTTGCTATCATATTCNCATTACAATCTCCTTCTGACTGAGAGGCCATACTGCAACATATTTAAAAAAAAATAGTATATTATATTTTTCGATATAGGACATGCTTAAAATCAGGGTTGCTGAGGTGTATCACAGCAAACCATTTAACAGGACACCTAATGCAGTTTTTGAGGTTGATGTGTTGCAGTATGTTCAGATGTTTTTTCAAGAAAATCTGTGTTGATAACAGCCCTATAAAGCACTCCGATTTGCCACATACACGTGATGCCACCCCTTTAAGTGGGGGCAAACTTTCAAAGTGAGGCGTATAGGCACTTCAGGAACAGTTTCCAATATTTTAGTAAGAGGTAGGATACATATTGCTGCACTTTCAAACGATTCAAAATTGTTTTTATATCTGATAAAGTTTTTAGGTTTTAGCAAATAAGAATGTATTGAATATTAAATATAAAATATGTTATTTTAGGAATTTTGGACTGCTTCTATTATGGAGATGTGGGATTTTGTAATGTGTATTTGTAATGTATATTTGGTAATGTTTAAGATGGAACATGTGTTGATAAAGACTGTCCGGATTTAAAACGCATTGGTGGTAGGGGGCACATAATTATGTGATTTATGCTGATTGATGTTTTACGGTAGAGCAAATTTCTAAGTCTGGTAATGTATTAGGTCCTTGTTAACAACATTTGCGCTCCAGCCAAGGCTGTTCCCATGTATACTCTTGAGTCATATACACAGCATGTTATATAGTGAAAAATAAAATAAAATTTATAAAGGCTTTGCAGATATAAGTTATCCTGTGGATTCTGCAGTTCTTAATATGTCCTGGACTAGAGGTAGTTAGGTGTGAACTGGTAAAAAGAAAGATCCCCAATTTTAATTGTCAATCACTGAAAAAGTTTGAGTACTTAGTGGATGTGATTGTTTATTTTTTATCTATACAGAGTTGCTCGATTGTATTTCTTTCTTCTCGGCCCTTTGTGCACCCACTGTTGGTTAGTCTGGGAAGGAACAGTACTAAGGAAATAAAAAACCTACCTGAGACTATGTGGAAGTTTGGTGGGGTCTGGAGGAAACAAAAGAGATCCAGTATTGCATGAGATTCATCAAAAAAGTGTGTATATGGTGGATCTTTATTATTTTCTGGAAAAACAGCTGCACGATTTATATCTCTTCCCGGGTTCCAGATGATCTGGGTGCCCCTGGGTGATAATTTTGAAAATATCTGTAAGGTCCAGGAGAAGTAATACAGAGATTATAAGAGGATCTAAGTAGTGGATTGTTTGATGTGCAGTGTTACAAGCTTTTGTGAGTGGATTTCTTGTTGTTTCTGTGATTGTCTATGACAGTAGAACACTACTTACGTATTTTTATCACTCCACATACACCACATTAAGGAAATATATTAAAGGAACTCCAGTAACTGTGGAAACAGTAACTGGAAGAAACAAGGGAGAACTTTCATAGCATGGGAGATTTAAATACTTCAGTGATTAGAGCGGAAGTTATAATTGTAGAGTATGTAAAGACTTAGGTGAGACTTCTCAACCCCTAAGTGTGGTGTATTTTTGTCAGAGATGCGTTATTAAACATTTACTAATGGTCGTGTTTTCTGATTCTCACTTGCTTAAATCTGGCACACTTATTCTCACTCTAGCGAGTTTTTACATGAGTCACATACAGGTTTCAGTATTTACTACTGTTTTAGCTTTACAAGCTAATCAACCATAAGTGGCAGAGGCTGCAGATGACCAGGAATATTACCAGCCCCAACTAGAATACCCTGTTCCATGTGCGGTTGCCCTGTCTGTCTGATCAGGATTAGAAGATTATTTCTGTTGAGTAATAACTGTGTTTTATATTATTAGCAACAAAAGTTGCAAGTGTGATTTCGGTATTTGGGGAGTTGGGTGACTGACTGCAGGTATGAATCCTTTGAAAATCTTTCTCTCTCTTAAGCTGGCCATACATATAAGATTAATTGTTCCAATCGAAAGATTTTGGGTGTGGGTAAAGTGTGGGTAAAACAATGTTGAATTGCAGGGGACATAAAATGAATGTTAGTGTTTGCATGCAGGGAGAATACTTTATTTTTGCATTTTGCACACAGATACTGACCAGCGTTACTGTTACACTGTTATTAGACATGGGCTAGGAAACAACATCTCTCACCTGTAATATTGATTCAATCAAATAATTCAATTTGCCTCCCCTGCAATTCAACATGGTTTTGCCCACTTGTGAAAAAAAATCTTTTCATTGGAACAATTTATCTTATAGTGTATGGCCAGCTTTAGCTATAAAATCTAATTTATTTTTGCTGGATTCAGACCTAAAAGAACTCTATAATTAACTACAGAAAAAAAATTGCAAATGAAAGATTGCTCCTCTCATGAGACTTCCTGGCATGCCCTTTCTTTTTCCATGGCTGAGTAGCTTCCAAACACATGNGCACCGCTGATGTCATGTCCGGTTTACAATGGGGAATTAACACAAGCACTAAACTCACTAGAGCATCATGTCACACCAGCACATGCAGAGGGAGGCGGGACTGAGGCACTTAAACCCACAGCTGTATCGATATCCAAGACTAAGATGGAGGAAAAGCCTGTCCTGCCTGACAGAAAACAAAAAGCCACAAAAGGCAGTGGGAGTGACGATACTGCTGAGTGTCTTTTTCTTTCCTGTCTTGAATATGAGGAGGAAGTTAACTTGTAAGTGATGTTGCCTAATGGAGAAAGCATAGGAAATTACTTTGTCATTGGAAAACAGTCAAAATTCCAACTGCATTCTGCATATGCACAAAATGATAGACCATATTTCCAGAAGATTGTGGGGCTCAAACGTATGCAAAAAAGGGGATAGTAATTATGGATATGTACGGTGAAGACACGATAAGTACCCTTTGCTTTATTCAGACTTCAGAGCAGTCCCAAAGCTCAGATCGTAAAACCCTGCCCACATTTAAAGTTGGATCCATACCCTCTACCTCAAGAGCATTGGCATCATTAGTCCCAATCTGGTCCTATGTGTTTAGTGAACTTACAAAACTCCTGTCAGATGCTTGGTTGCTTGGGACATGGTCTAGAGATTGTCTGAAAACTGTCTGAAAAATAAAACAAAGACAAAACATGATTATATGAAGTTTATACACATAATATTTATCTTTTTTATAGACATATATAATTCTTTTTATACAAGCAGACTAACCATACACAGTTTTCTGTATTTAAGACTTTCCCATAAGTAAATTAACATTGGCAGGTTTAAAGCATACACTGGCTATAAGCACAATAATAATAAAATCAATAGTTGATTGAGCATTAAACTAAGGTATGCAGTCAAAGATTCCTGGGAGACAAAGTGTTGACAAGTCTTCAATATTCAGACAATCCTCTCAGCAATGGCTCACTAAGCTTCACCATGGTGGAACTGTCCCTATGTGGGATGCAGTTCCTGTTTTATGACTAACCCTTTTACAGGCCCTGTAAGACCTCATGGGCAAAATCCTTTCATTAGGGAATGTCCCCACAGCTACCTGAACACCAACCACTCCACATTCACATGTATAGGCGACATCTTTTTATCTCCTCTGCCCCATTACTGGCAATTCATTTTTCACTAGGACCTTGTTTATGCTGTATTATGTCTGTTCATCATTTGAATAATATGCTGTACATAAACAAAACTAGTTAAAAAAAACAACTAGTATTCAGAAGTAAAAATTTATTCAGACAGTAATTGAAGTCTAAAGCCTTCATAAACCCAAGCTTGTGTCTTGTGTTGCTTAAATCCAAGCTTAAATCCTCAAGAAACAAGCCATCCAGACAGGGCCGGCAACAGAAATCTTGGGGCCTATGGTGTCTGTTGACACCATATGCCAGTGACCAACAAAATGTGCTGACTGTTGGGGACATTTCTTTTTTTTTTTTTTTTTCACAATTTTTTGTATGAAGAAAATACACTAAGAAAGCATCTCAAAACACAGATTAGAAAAAGTAACCATGAGGGAAAACAGCATTAAGATATGAAGAAACCCATTGACCTAAGTACCACAAAGATATAAGGAGAGAATGGAATAAGACAAACCCTATTATTTATCAGGGAAAATGGAGTGGGGAGCCAGGTAATCCAAAGATAAAGTTATACAGAGATTTGTCACAAGAATACAATACGTGGAGCAAATACAATTAAGGAGAAGGTGAGGCAGGTGTCTAAGGTCAAGAGACGAGAAGTTAACTAAGTCTATTCTGGCTATNATTGGGATTTTCATCACACTGGAATAACGGGTATTGCAGTGTTTGTTCAAATGTTATAACAAGGAATTTGTTAAAGCCAAAACTTTAGGTTAATAGGAACCTCCACTCCAACAATGCTTTTTGGAAACATCTAGTATCACTCGCCAAACGGGGAGTAAAACTGGACAAATATGTGCGAAAGCATCACTAGCTACCCCGCATCTCCAGCATGTGGAAAATTCTTGTGTAGTCTTCTCGGGACCAAGTTTTTCCCCCAACAAGGAAAAATTTAGAGATTACAACATGTCACACCCAATTCTTTGCAACATACGTGGTAAATTAGCAGTATTGGTTAGCCGTAATGGTCACACTTAAATAGCAGAAGTAGGTATTTGCCATTGGCAGAGAAAGCTTGCATCAAGGGTATCTTTAGTGNATAGGAGATATTTAGAGGAAGTGCTACAGATTTTCCCCAGTTTATTTTAAAATTGCAAAATAGACTAAACTTACTAAATTCCTGCATCAAAACCGGCAGGGAAGTAGTGCAGGAATGTAGGTACACCAAAAGATCATCTGCAAAAAAAAAAAAGTTATATTTCCATGTGCTTTATAGAAATACTTTTGACGAACATTATGCAATACTGAGTGCAAGCTTACAAAAACTTCAGAAGAGGCTAAATAATTTAAAATTTAAACTGGGCATCAAGAGTGGGCAAAACCATGTTGAATTGCAGGGGGGTAAAATTAATGTTAGTGTCTGCATGCAGGGAGAATACTTTATTGTTGCATGTTGCACACAGATACTGACCAGTGTTACTGTTACACTGTTATTAGACTTGTGCTAGGAAACATCATCTCTCAACTCTAATACTGACTGCAATTCANTAAATTTGCCTACCCTGCAATTCGACATGGTTTTGCCCACTCTTTCGCTTGGAACAATTTATCTTATAGTGTATGGCCAGCTTTAGTCATTTATTTAATATCCTTTAAAAATCAGAGTTGGGGGAAGTATCATAGTTTGCAATATTAAAGCATAGAAAGTGTGAAGAATAATAGAAAGCATTAGAAAGGACAGAACTATCTCCCCAGATAGTTAACCCTCAAACTACCAAATACACACAGATTCTGCCACTCTGTGAAAATAGACAATGAGAAAATATTTAGTAGTGTGTACCAATAGAATTGATGTAAACACATCTGCACCAGAGAGGTGAATACATAAAACTATAATAGAGTAATACCCTGTTCACAAAAAAGTATATTACCTGGGTAATTCAGTCAATTTCCCGGGTTGACTGAACTACCAGGGTAACGTGCATATTGTGAACGGCGCTAAAATTACTACTAACTACCCTGGTT
>JABWIB010010368.1:0-14080 GCA_016617825.1 Platyplectrum ornatum | reverse complement strand
ATTTAAAAATGAATTTATCATGATTTGTATGGGATTTATGTTACAGAGCGACTGATGCTGCTGAGTATAACTGTATAAAGACTGGTCAGCCAGGGAAGAACCTTTATATTTATGTAATACTGGTCCTGTCACATTGAAGGACAGGAGATAAGAGATGGGAGAACCCTGTGCTTGAAACCCACAATATTCCACCATAGGGCTTTGATCAATAGAAGGTTCCTATTATTTTAATTTATCTCCGTAGCCCTGTACCCACTTAATCTATTATAGATATACTACAATTTTAATTTTTAATAAAAAAAGAAATTTTTTATTGCTGTCTCTTATTATTTGGACATTAATGGAATAATTGTGTGCGTCCATTCTAAGGAAACATATTGCTTTCTTTTCTCTCAATCAAAAACTTTACCTTTTCATTTATATGTTATTCATACCTTACGTAAAACAAAACAGACACTGCTGACCCTGTATTAATGTGCTAGATAATTGCCTGTTGATCAATTTACTACAACAGTAGCAGTGATTTCAAATTGATAATGATGAGGTCATGTTCAAATCCCCCTGTCGATTTGGCCAAATCGCTGTGAATACATACCAAATAGACAGGGATTTCAGCTCAAATCCTCAAATCAAATCGACCTCATTCGACGGAGATTTGAAATCGCTGCACCAAATCGACGTTTATTGAATACTACAAATCCCCAAGCCTTGGCGATTTCAAATCCTGGCGAATGAGGTCGATTTGAAATCCCTCCCCAAATCGTCCTTTAATGAATTCCCCCCTCCATCACCAAGTTGCTATGGAGAAATGTCAACAGTGCCTTACCGAAAACATTGATCCCCAATGGACAAAGGAATTCATCACACCTGCTTTTGTGTATATTACCTAAAACATTGGGAACACCTCAGACAACAAAAAAGGACAATGGTGTCTCCAGAAACCAGAGTTCAGGAGAAGCCTAATCTACAGTCTAATGAAGGAACNTAATTGTTCAATAATAATGATATGACATTACATATACCGTCTGGCATATACCCGGGGGGGGGTCACAAATATTACTCAGAGTTCGTGAACCTGAGGCTGGTAGAATGGACATCTAATGGACCTCTAATGGAGAGGCCACCATGACCGGATCTATATCATGTGTCTATGTCTAAACTCTGTCATTATGTCCTTATATGTTTTAATATTTTTCTATGGTATATGGTTTACACTATAATGTGTCTTCTGGATTATAGGTTATGGCCCGGTATGTAATTGTCAGTATACTGAGTTTTGTCTCTCTGCTAATATCTGTTACATGTCTGTATAGTAATGTTTTTATGTACCAATTTCTCCTATAATTATTAGGTATAATTATTAATTTGCTTTGTTTGTGAACATTGAGTAAATTTGATCAGTAAATATTACTTTTTGAAGCCTTATTATGTCTCATGAATCCTCTTTTATATAATCCAGATTTTACACCAAAAATGGTATAAAGGTACAGAATATCCTGCCGACACATTTCCAAGTTTTACGTTTTCCGTGGTCTGGAAACGTAACAGTGGCCATAGTTACTGGACTTTATTTAAGAATGTGATGAATATCACTGATTACTACCGTGTTTCCCCTATAATAGGACATACTCTGATAATAAGCCCTATCCTATTAAGCACTATCTAAATCACTGCCACTGAGGGGAACAATAAGGTGCCAAACAATGAGGTGTCATAATGTCAGCAGCACTTGGGGGGCCATGATTGGATTAATAGCAGGTCAATAAAATAAGCCCTACCCCGAAAATAAGCCCTATGGTGTTTTTTGTCCTGAAAAAAAAAAATANNTCAGTGTCGCTAGGAGAGAAATGTGACATTTCCTTAAATCTATGCTGTGTTAGGGGCAGTAGGAGGAGGTCCTCTTGATAGGTCTCTTATTTCGGGTGACTTGAATGGAACTTTATAAAGGTCTTGCCCAGGACTAAACGCCAGACATCAGACATGCAAAGCGAGAAGTCACCATGATCCTGGCAGGTCTCCCCTTCCACCTGTCTTGACAAAAGGGTCNGCATATCTTAGATACAAACTAAAGCAGATAGAGGCCCATTCTGAAACATCATTGTTGTGACACAAAATATTGTATTNCTTTTAATCAAGTTTTAATTCATGCCAATATAAACCACAGACAGTTTTCACAAGGGAAACATTAAACAGGAGGGGTTAGGAAGACAAGTGATCCTCTCAGGGTAAAAGAGAACAGCGAAAATGACAAACTAGCAGTTCTGAAAAGCATTATTCTTGTTTATTCTTTAAGAAATAACTAAGTTTACCCTTTGGGGTTGAGGAACAGATGGCACACAGGAGTCTGTAACAATGCATACGTTCCAAGCAGGTGTCTGAAAGTATCGAGACAAGAACACTTTACATTGTGAAGACAGCAGCAGTGTCATCTTCACACNTCTTTAGAAACTATTCTTATAGAANGCTTCATCAGAAAAGAAACAGACAATAGTGAAAATACGAAATACACCAATAACAACCAGAGGACGGGTCACCAAGGCACGCTCCTGAGCAAATGTCATTTGTAACTGTGACAAATATTTTTGTAAGAAAATGATATAAAGACGTTTAAAAGAAAACCAACAACAACAACTAAACTTACTGCTGGTGTGAATGTAATTACAGACACATGGCACCTATGCAAAAGACTAAAGCCTCAAANTTCATCTTGAAGAGTTAATGCTACATTATAACATTTAATTGTAAATATTATCACCATGGAAAGCTGTTACTTCTGGAACTCCAAAATATTTACTAACTCCTGGAGTGGAGTTTAAAATGTTGCTCCAGGAGTAATACTAACGCCATCTAAAGATGGTGTTAGTGCGCGATCCCTCTGACCTCTTTTCCTCTCTCTAATAGTTGTTATTAAAGGGAGGAAAAGTGGGGTATTTATAAAAAAAAAAATCAGTGGTCGTCTTATTCATGTGAACACCACCGTGAAATGATATAAAAAAGAAAATATTAAAAAGACTTAAACTGAATGAATCAGGGGTTTCTGAAGAGAAAAATGTCCCAGAATCATGTTACTGCGCAAGTGCCNGGACTTCTACTTCATATGAAGCCCTATGAAGTGTGAGATCATGGAACTCGCAGTCATGGGACCTTGCAGGACAGGTAACTATTAGTATTAGTTTCTATGATTCTATGAACAATGGTTCTCTGTGAGGATAAGACAACCTGGATCAACATTATGACAAAAATACAAAGTCACTTGTTTCTATTATGGGTGGAGGATGGACACACATAACTCAGTGACAGAGATGCTCTGTACTCTAACACAATAAAAGTATAATATCTGGACTCCGCTCTACACCAGTCACCGTTTCAACTTAAAGCAACTTCACGTTACTACAGATTTCTGGATTTGCCACTTGACTTTTTTTATCATCCTCTGGAAATCAGTATTCCCTGCTTTGTTCTCGGATGATTTGTTGAAAGCTCTAGTTCGCTGTAACCGTTTATTGCGTTCAACTGTTTATTCTGAGATGTTCTTTAATGTATTTAACTCAACTTGTATGAGTTCGCTGAAACACCACCATTTTATCCCAGTAGCATGCTGATATGCTTTTGCACTGTGCTGTCAGTAAATCTAAAAAGTTGCAGTTCCAACAGTAACAGCTAGGTGGCATATCAATTCAGAAAATAACCATTGTCCCTGGCAGGACAACCTGTGTATCATTGACATAAACAGTCATGCATACTGCGACGTGGCGATATTGTCACATCTGTAAAAATATAGATAAAATACAACATGTACCCAGGCAGCAGAAACATGTGAGAGTGACAGGGAAAATGCAGCACAAATACTTAAAAGGAAACACTAGAACACAAAGCAAGGCCAATGTTTTCCATGAAAATACCACTGCCACGATAGATAACACAACTGTTATCTGTATTAACCAAGTACAACATAAAAATAGGTTACTCAAGTTCACATGCAAGGATATTAGGAAATATCATATAAAGGTTATTTATTGCGGAGTACATCAGGCAATTGATACAAGCAATAAAAAAAAGTATTTATATATCAATCAAATGTGGGTGTCAAAAATAACACACCAGGGCCTAAATTCACTAAGCGGAGAGTTTGCTGGAGAATTTGAAAGGTGGTGAAGTTGCCCATAGCAACCAATCAGATTCAAGTTCTCAATTTCATTTTGCATACTGGAGAATGTGAGCTCGAATCTGATTGCTATGGGTTGCTATGGGCAACTTCACCACCTTTCAAATTCTCCAGCAAACTCTCCGCTTAGTGAATTTAGGCCCAGGATTATAGAATGACTGAAGTTTTATCATTTAACAAAGGGACGGAGGGCCCGATTCAGATCTTTTGGCACTCATGACTTAAGCTGGCCATACACTATAAGATAAATTGTTCCAATCAAAAGATTTTTCAAGAGTGGGTAAAACCATGTTGAATTGCAGGGGGGGTAAAATGAATGTGTTTGCATGCAGGATGGAATTCTTGCTTGCTCCAAATTCAGGTCTAATGTCAAGGTATAAAATGGTGGCTGATGTGCGTATGTATCACAGACTATCTATGCAATCGCAGACAATCCAGATTAGCATGTCATTCCGGTTCTCTCCGCCTCAGTGCTAAATCTAGCTCATAGTATTTCTTCTTTAATTGAAAAGGAATAAACCCACCAGCTGAGTCTTTATGATACACAGATTATAAGATTTCATTTAATTGTTGGCGTAATGTTGCACACTGTAGAACATGATTAGGTCTTGCTGATTTCAGACAATACATGATTGTGATAACAATACTGAACCAACCCCCGGGGATTTATTCAAAGAAACTCACAAAAACGTATTTTTTTTTTTCTTAGACAATATGGGACCCAAAGAAAATGACTGGTTGACTCTATTGCATAATTATACATGATTTTAGCTTTCATTATCTTTCCAGTTTCAGGATTAGAGAAATGATTGCTATGAATGAATAAGATTAATGTCCTGTGTAATGAGAAAATGAACAAATTGTAATTGTAACATTTGGCTTCATTCCTGAGGTACGATGCTCTATAAAGTGTTTGCAATGGAAATAAAAGTGTTAAAACAGCCAACAAGGAAATAAGTGACATTAATGGATCGCATATTATTTCGTCTGTGCTGTCCCTCGACATATTAGTCCTGCTGTCGGAGCTTGGGATCATCATTGTGCTCTGATCAGGGCACTAGGATTCTGCACGGCCGCTGCGACAGCCTATTATTAGACAGGGCTGCCATGGACAGTGGAACCACGACAAGGATGCAGCGCCGGCAGAAGACTCCCCTACAGGCTCTCCGGTACCTCTTCACATCACCGCCCCCTTCTACTACCCTAACCCTAAAACTCCCCTCCTTGTAGCCTACTCTAACCCTCTCCTTCCCGCAGGCTAACCTCAAAGGTCCCCACCACACTGCTTAACCTTAATTTTTGCCTTCACACTACCTAAGCCCAACCTTCCCCTGCCTTTGTGTGTCTTCGTTTGACATACTACTCCATTGAAAAACGACTGTAGGCATTCTGAGTGTGAAATAGATACAGCCGACAACATTTAACTGAATTTGAACCGATCTCATGAATACAGGAGATCTTACATCTTACATATTGCAGACAGAGCTCAGGGATCCCAAAGCCTCTCCACTCACTATATCATGTGCTAAGGGATGGAGAGTGTCACAATGTTCACAATGTCATAAATATAAACCATTAACAGTAGCCTAAGTAACAGACAAAGTAATATTCTGACTTTTATTCATAAAGCCAGGAATAGTGTATTTAATAAAACATGGCAAAGGGTTACACTGAAAAACATGAAATTATTCTGCATTTGTTCCAAGGAGGGTCGGCTAGAATTAGCTAATGCAAGCAAGAGGACTAATTCCTCGCTCCTCAAAGCTAATCCAGTGTGTATTTAATTACACAGAGTACCTGGGATAAACCTCCTCACTTCTAAAACCATTCAAACAGCCCAAGGGCTATTAACTTGGCTTACTGGGGTCAATCTACCAACCACATTGTGGAGAGCATTACATCTGCATTGTAATATATGTTTGTGTGGTTTAAAAGCATGGTTTAAATATGCAACTATATCTTGTGATCTGTGGTTTAAAAAAAAGACAATACAATGAATACAAACATAAAACTTGGAATGAAGCAATAGCAAATGCATTTATTGGATAAAGACTAAAATAGCGCAAAGGTGGTGAATGGGACATGGCTCATTCTGTCTGTTACCATCCAGCGTGAAGCCATACATAATATAATGGCGCTATATAAATAAATTATTCTGATGGAGCTTTCCCCTTTAACTTTGGGAAGGATTATTAGTCAAACTATAAATCTAACAACAGCGACTTAATCTCAAAGGATGATAGAAAACAAATTTCATCCAACTGAACCAAGAGTTCGTATATATCAAGGTCAACATTATAATTAACATCATGAACCTCTAAGACCACTTTTATACATTTAAAATGTCCTTTGCACGGTTTTACTACATTGGCACAAAGCGCCAATATTTTAAATGTCAGCTTTATTCCATGTGCTATATCAGTTACTTGTTTAGTGTCTAGAAATGTCACATTGTCTCAGTCAGCTACAGTCTGACTGCCAGAAGGTGTTTTACTGTAATGTGTTTGTGTGCAAATATACATATATTTCATCGGTTTGATGTGTACTTTGCAACGGCTTCTGGTGAACAGAAGATGAGAGACGAAAGGGTTTTACTTTTCCATGACAGATTTGACCTTAAATATATATAAGTTTACTAAATGATAGAAATGCTTAACCTACATGATTTTGGCAACGTATAGACTTTATAAACAAATATGTCATCTACAAGACACAAGACACAAAAATCATTATCACACCTTAGACAAAAGAGAAAATTCATTCTAAAATTAAAATAGCAGCATAGTAAAAAAAAAAAAACGTAACAAAACAAGAATGGAAAGAGAGTCATCTAGGGTATTAGAAGGGAAATAAGTCTTCTAATGGCATAGGAAAATAAAGGAAATGTATCTAAAGGAATGAGAAGAGAAGAAAGCTATATGAAGGTACAAATAGGTAAGGAAGTTGTCTTTATGGAAAAAGAAGGAAGTTAAGGAAGGATGTTATTTAAAAGCATGAGAAGTAAAAGAAGACATCCAGAACAATACAAAGCTAAGTATTGAGAAGGGAAGGATGTTATTTAATGGTACACAAAGGGAAGGAAGTTATCTGAANGTACAAGAAGGAAAAGAAGTTATCTGAAGGTACATGAAGGGAAGGAAGATATCTGAAGGTACACGAAGGAAAAGAAGTTATCTGAAGGTACAAGAAAGAAAGGAAGTTATCTGAAGGTACAAGAAGGGAANGAAGGAAGATATCTGAAGGTACACGAAGGAAAAGAAGTTATCTGAAGGTACAAGAAAGAAAGGAAGTTATCTGAAGGTACAAGAAGGGAAGGAAGATATCTGAAGGTACAAGAAGGAAAGGAAGTTATTTGAAGGTACAAGAAGGAAAAGAAGTTATCTGAAGGTACAAGAAGGGAAGGAAAATATCTGAAGGTACAAGAAGGAAAAGAAGTTATCTGAAGGTACAAGAAGGGAAGGAAAATATCTGAAGGTACAAGAAGAAAAAGAAGTTATCTGAAGGTACAAGAAAGAAAGGAAATGATCTGAAGGTACAATAAGGGAAGGAAGATATCTGGAGAAACAAGAAGGGAAGGAAAATATATGAAGGTAGAAGAAGAGAAAAAGTTATCTTGAAAGAAAATACTGTACCTGCAGGAAGTTATCTGAAGAAAAGAAAAGTGAAGGTAGTCATCTGAAGGAACACAAAGGCAAAGGAGTTTCTAAAGGAATATGAAGTTAAATCAGTTATGTACAAAAATCTGAAGAAACAATACAGAATGATTTCTCAAGGAATAAGATGTTAAATATGTTATCGTAAGGAATTAGAAAGGAAGGAAATTATAAGAAGGAAGAAGAGGAGAAGGAATATGAAATAAAGGAAGTGTATCTGAATTATCTGAATTAATAAGGTTTGAAAAGAAATTATCTGGAGGAAAAGAAGCGAAGGAAGTTTTCTGAAGAAAAAAGAAGGGAAAGAAGCTGTTAAAGGAATATTAATTATGGGGAATTAAATTATATTAAGTGACTGGAAATCTAGGTATAGAATTGGAAGAGAAGTGAGAAAGTAGAGAAAGGCATCTGAAGGTTTTAAAAGAAATATAAATGGGAAGTGTGTTACTGGAATGAAAGAAAATGTGCAGGGAAGGATTTGAAATGAAAAGAATGGTAATATAAAGAAAAGGAAAAAAAGAGAAGCAAATGGATAAAGATGGAAAAAAATGAATAAGCAAGAAAAAATAAGATGTAAAAAGTTTTAGAAGAAAGAAATTATAAGAAATATAGGAAGCTATGGCAAAGAAGGTGTTAGAATGTATAGGAAGATACAATCTGAAATTCAGAAAGTTATTTATGGTGAAGAATATGTTAGAAAATAGAAGGATCTGGTGGAAGGAAAGTGTAAAATGATGGAAAGCTAGGAAGAAAGGAAACTATAGAAATATTTTCAAATTAATGTGTAGTAAATGAATGAAAAATAATATTAAACGTAATAAATTAGCTCCCGAATGCTCCTTATACAACCCTGCTTTATTCCCGGGTCAACAGACCTAGGATTTTTCATAGATACCATGTGCCATGACCCATCAATAACCAGGGTGTTTGGCGTATTGTGAACAGGGCATAACTAACCCTTTCATAGAGGATCCGGCCCATCCTGGCTGCCTGTATACAATAGTCTGCACTTGCTGCCTGATCCATAGCGACACTCCAATCTGGATCATCCTAAATTGTACACTATTTACATGGTGTTTTCACAGATGCAAGATGTGTTCATCTGAGTCCAGTCCACAATGCAGCCATTATAGAATGTTATAGATGATGTCATATTAAAGCATTAATGTTGTGCTGTCTACTGTAGCTCAGACAAGGTAAAATATCTACATCTATGTTTTTGTCCTGTGAACATTATAAACATACATTTTCCAGGATCGCTGACGTTTCAAGGCTACTTTTGGAGGATCTAATTTCTGATGCAATTGCTAGCTGTCTAGGCTCAAAGATAAACTTTTTTGCTTGACATCATCAGCAACATACATCTTCAAAAAATACAACTGCTGTCACTGTAACTGAAATATGGAGTCATTAGTGGAGGCTAAACTGCCAATATATAACGGGTTTAATTCACTGAAATGCCATATGTCACATCCACCAGTCAAATGACAGGAGTAATGGAATACTTTTGTAAAATAAAAAAAAAAGATTGAGACCCCATTTCCTTGACTTTAACAAATTTTATTATTTTATCATTTTAAATGTTGCAATATAATGTGTGTGTGTGTATATATATATATATATATATATATATATATATATATATATATATATATACACACACACACCTACCTACATACACACATTATATTGCATATTTTTTATTATTGTTATTTTTTTTTGGTATGATTATTATTTATCTATAGAGATGCACACAAACTTGCCAACTGTCCTGATATCAGAATTCCAGAAAAATGTCCGACCCTAGGATAATTTTGCCCAATGTGTTCATGCTAAAAGAAGTATGAGTTTTGGTGGGGGCAGCGTGCACACAAACACACACGCACATAAACACACACATAAACACACAAACACAGTGCCCAGGTATCTTAGAAAGTTCATTCTTCAAATGTCTTAAGCAGTAACATATGATGTTTATTTGAATTTTGTGGACTTAGGATCCGGACTTCCATGCAGGCAGGAGGCCAGTCCACTTGCCTGTACAGAGACATGATCTGTGGACTATACTNAAAAACTTCAGCACCTTCCTTAATTAAAACTGTCTGTGAAGAAGTCTGGATGGTACTGAGGACGTTAGCGCTCTTTAACCCTATTACTTTAACACTGTGTGCAGCTGCAAGGACAATGGACCTGATCCTGCCGATTTTCAGCATTTTGTGCACAGAAACGGAGCTTGAGTTTGTACCGCACATGCCCAGAACGGGGACTTGCAATTATAATGNTTATTGTATGGAACTAGTTTTCTGTATGATCAGTTTTCCATACTTGCTGTTTTTTCGATCCATATATACAGGAGGCTTTTATATTGTACAGCATAGGCTTGGACATGTATCTGGCCAAGTTAAAATTGTTAAAAAGAGCTACATAACCTGAGGTCACTATAGAAAAACCTGTTAAAATATTACAATGTATGGTAAACACATCTCAATGATTACTGATATAGACTTCTGCATTACTGCCATTTTCCACTGAGAAAGTTGAGGTTATCAGTATCCAGTCCATTATGTGTCCANAAACCATGTTGTTTATTGTTTGCAACAAATGAAATTTATCTCTCCTGCAATTCAACATGAATTTGCTCACTCCAGGCCAATGTTGGAAATGTCGATGAGTCAAAATGTCACAGGACACCAAAGTTCTGAGGTAACACCAACATTTGCGTTGCATTGTCCAATATATTGGGATAACTGGCCAGACACGTACATCTTACCCAATCATGACATTTTATTCACAACCCATTGCATCACTAAGCAGTTGGGGAAAGGATTATGACACACACCATAAACCTGCTTCCTAACAAGGTGTGCCAAATCCTCCCGGTAAGAAGACTAAATTAAGTAGAGAAGTTTGATTGATTAAAGCAACTTATACAATAATCAATTTGAGATCTGCAATGGATTTATAGATTTCCACCACCTCTCTAACAATTGATCCTGTATGGCGCATATGGTAGTCATTACCTGAATCATTTTCTACCTATCAACACACTTAGGATTACAGAAGTCAATTATCTTGTGCCTTCATAATACATATGGATTCTACGGGCAAGGAATAACGCCACTGATCTCATGTACTGTAAGTAAAAATGAACAGATCAGCCTAGAGGTGAAAAACTCTGTGGACAGGTTAAAGTAAGGTCAGACAGGACATAAAATACGGTACATTATAGGGTGGATTCACGTTTAGATATATTGGCAATCTTTCTGCTAGATTGGAAAACACAAGGCCAAACCTATTGTAACCACTTCCTATATCACACTGAGCGCCCGTGTCGGCTAAATAAAAGGTAAACGTCAAAATGTCTACTTAAAATATTACAAAATGTCTTTAGCACAATCTCACACAAGATGATTTATCCAGNCAAAGTCTAGAGCTATAAAACTATTCCATTATTACAGCCAGGTCCCAGAAATACAACCACGATTGAAATTTTTACCTGAGAGGTTTCATTTAGCTCAACACAATTACAAAAAAGTTAAAAACATAAAAGTACAATTACAAATAAGACAGAAACATAGAATTTGTCAAACGTTAAGGTCTTTAAATCATTCAAATTTGCAATTTTTATNAAAATTTTTAGGATGGTCCTAATGTCTGCACCATATGAAAGGTTTAACATATGAACTTTATTCTAACTCTAAGCTTAACTTCTTTGTAAATTCTGAGCTTAAACAATTATAGAACCATAATCTTAAANTTAATACTAAGCCTAACCCGGAATTTTACTCCAAATTTAGCATATATAAAACTATAGCATGTAACAAATGACGGGGTTGGGGTCAATCGTACTAAATAATGAAACACCCCTGCCACTGGCTTCAGTGTGCACGGGTGCAGCAGCTGTCAGCCCGGCAATTGCCCTGCTTTAAAAAGAAGGGTAATTGCCANGTCTCCAGTGTGAACGCTGTATTACTGAAGCTTAACAATCAGCTGTGGGAGGTGANCGACACAGGAACAGTAGAAACAGTGAAACAGGCACCCCTTTCAATTATATTATTTTTATATTATAAAATATTTCTTTTATCATTTATATTATTTAGCTTCCTTTGTCGACTTATTTGATCTGATCCTCTAACCGNCAAGTTTAACCGATCCAAACTAGCTGACTGGTGTGCACTAAGATGAATGCAAATAACATAGAAGTCTTTAAGGCTTCAATAAAGAGTCTCAGTAAATNAAGGATCAATATTATAGCTGCTCAAGTATAAGAGAACTCTGAATCAGCTTTGATATGATTTTACAATCAATTTCCTAACAACTTTTTTTTTTTTTTTAAAGAATTAAAGTTTAACAATAACGTTAATTGGGAAAACACAGTTATTCATGCTGCTAAAGACTTGGCTTTGTTTTACACAAAGTCAAGATGGGGCTCAGAAACCTTATGATGGTAACATTCCTTCTTTTACTATTTGTTGTGAAAACTTCTGACATAAATCATATATTTTTTTTGAAATTATGGATTTGGTATACAAAAGATCGCACAAAGCAACTTTAGAAAGAATAAATAAAATACATGCTTAAAATGGTTGCTTATAATCNAGATTTTAGGACAATTATCACAAAACTTTTTGTAAGCACAGTTGACTCCTCAAAGGGTACAAACGCTTGAACATAGACATGCTGAATTATGATGCAAGTGTGACTTCTGGTCATGCTGACATCTTGTGAACAGAGCTNTGGTTATGCCTAGCACACTNCGTTCCTTGCCGGGAAGGTACATGAATGATTCCCCACATGGGGCGGTCCGCCACTGGCGGCGGGTGGGCNCAGAGTAGGCACAGTGATAAGTATATTTATTTTGGATTTGTTAGATGAAAGGAAATTCAATGCTTCAAACTACTAAGATGACCCAATGTAATAAGACAGCTGGAGAGGACAAGGTCATTTTGTAAAGGAATCTCTTTGATACCTTCTTGTTGGGNCATGAGCAATCCAACTTAGAGACAAGGATATCACATAATCTACCAACAACCGATGTAGATAACAATCTGCCCCTCCCCAACATACACACAGGACAAACAAACCCTACACCCACACCCCACCACTTTTTAGATCCATTTAGGTAAAAAATATATAGAAAAAGGAATAGAAAAGAATCGTTTCCAGACAGTCTTGTGTCCTTATAGGTACAGGGCATCTCATACCTCCCAATTTACAGCAGGATGACACGAGTCCCGTCCCCACACGCNGACTCCGCCCAAGCCATGCCCCCTTTCAATGCCGTTAGTGCGACAAACTGGNAGTCATGAGGGACAGCGGGACAGTCCCCCAAAAGCGGGGCTTTCAGCGGGACAGTTGGGAGGTATGCATCGGTACACTGGAACAGTCAACCCGAATCAGGATAGTTGGGAGTTATGATAACCTCTTGTAATNGTGCAAAATTGTAATAGTTCAAACACCTGTCCAAATTGCAAAACTGATCCAAAATTGTCAAAAATTATTGGATTAAATAAAATAAACGCACAAAAAAATGTTGGCAAAATAAAACACTTTACAGCTATTAATTCATATAAACTATAGAGAACTTAAGACCCAAAGTTCCTAATCTATGTCACTAGTCCCTGGTGCATGATAGTCAAAATGTAACATCAACCGCAGGGACACACTCCGCGTCACAAACTCCAAACTGTCTCTGCAGTCTCTGGAGAACTACAATTTACAGCATAAGGCACAGAAAATGAGAACAGATGGGCAGAGGTATTTTACTGGTCAATTCGGAAAAACAGCAAAATCTCCAGGGGAAAAAAATCTGTCACCGAAAATTAGGAAAGAATAAAATCTGTCACTGAAAATTAGAAACAGCTGGCAACTATGCTAGTGACTTGATAGACTGTATATTCGTGAATGCTGGAGGATTTTCTGGCTTGAAGTGTACCAGACAGAGCCCGAGAGGGTTCCTTCTGCCGCCATTTTTGTTTTTAGCTTCTCTGCTTCTCTGATGAAGAAAACCAGGAGGGAGTTTCGGATACAGATCCAATCACACAAGATTACCTGTATTGTGTGGTCCTTCTGTTGCCATTAGAAGTTGTCTAACAAAATTAATTTCTCAGGGGGCATTTCAGGAAAGATGAAAAACTTTAAACCCAGTGCCATGCCCCCTGGTGGACATTTGAAATCGGCAGGACTGGGGCAGAAAAATAGACACATTCGTGCTTATACACTGAGGCAGTTTTGTACATGAAGCCCTGTCTAGTGATACATA
>JABWIB010010365.1:6605-18386 GCA_016617825.1 Platyplectrum ornatum | reverse complement strand
TATATAGATGTGTGTATGTATTTGTGCATGTGTGTTCCATCATAACTTTGGAGTGCCTGAAACAATTTACACTGAACTTGGTAGACATATGACCTACTATCTGAAAAAAAAAATATTTTGACACCACCAGCACCATAAAACTACTCCTGGCACCCAAAAATTGGTGTCAAATCCATAGTAAATCCTTACCAAATGACCAGTGTGCCCTGCCTTATCTTCCCCTGTGCCACTGCCACTAGTATTATAAGTTGTTGGCATANTTAATTTGAGTAGATACAGCCAATAAAAGTTGGCTGTATTTATTTAGAAAATGGAACATTCTCATTGGCGAATGCACCCCCATTTAATGTGGCTCTGTGAACCATGAATTGCTCCAGACTCNCTTTAGACTCTGAGGCACTAAAGTGTGTACTCTTCACTCCACAATGGCCAATCATGGGAGGAGATCCTGCAAAAACAGCATTTCAATGGCACCTCAATAGGAGAGCAGCAGCCATGGTGCTACTAAAAAAACTTAGGAACAGTGAGATGCCACATGACCAGCTGGACCACTTTCAGCAGCTGCAGCACTTTGGGTNTTTTTTGCCCACTTGGTGGACTGCCATTAATTTACTTTGGTTCTATTGCAATTCACCCCAGGGTGCAGCTTTTTTTGATAGGTAATTGTAATCTAGGGTGTAGTATTTAGTTTAAGTATAGAAAAAAAAAAAAAAAAGATACTGCCTTCTCCCATTTTATGCATGGGTAGAGCACTCCATGATCTGCACATGATGGAATGACTGTAGTTTTGTGCGTGCATACTATGTGACTTTTTCTGTNCATGCGCAAAATATACATCTTACACCCATAAAAAAAGAAAAAAAGAATATATTGCTGTTGTTCCATGCCAGGATATACTGGTATGCATAAAATAGGTATATCTTCTATTATTAAAGCCCCTTGTCTTTTTAGTTGGGTCTTAGACTTGGGTAAAAAAAAATAGGTTTTGTTGGAAAGCTGAGTCTGAAGCTGCAGTGTATAGTGTTGACCAAGGAATTCCTGGGTCAACACTATGCAATGTGAACTGGCTAATCTGTGTGTCCTCCTAAATCCCCAGGCTATGAGATTTGTGGGGATGTAATCAGGACAGGGTATTAGATATTTTTAACTTTATATATTAAAGGAATATAGTTTATGGCTACTTCCATACATTAAGTTCTTGCTAACAAGTACGGAGTGCCAAGTTGTAAAATGTATGCCTTAACTTTAATATTATTTATTCTGTTTTACTGTTACTGGCAAAACCTAGAGCTTCTATGTTGCCANTTATAATACATTTATGTCAACATGAATATAGCTGTTAATTGAATCTCATATTTAATGTTTAATTCAAATACTATAAATTGAGTTTAGTACTCAAAAAAAGAAAATATTTATATTTCTCTGTAATCTTTTTAAATGTTAGAAGCATAAAAACAATAATTACTACTTAAATTTTCATATTAATGATTGCTTACATAGCTGAAGAATTCTGATTACATAGATGCTTTCCTGACAACCTATGGACATGGTGAATGAAACAAACATGGATAGATTTCTAATGTCATTCTGACTTTTGTAGGACTATGAAAACTCAGTACCCATAGCTCGGGAACACAATTAGTACTTATGTTTATTGATTTTATAGCCAGAGCNGTTTCTTATTTAATAGGGATATATGATTTTCAAATGCTACGTGTGTAANTCATCTGTACGGAGCATGCCTAGAACTGGAACTTGCAAGGCTGAAAACTCGCTCCGCACAATGAAATTTATGTACGTGGGGCATGACTTTCGCTCCGTATGTATGGGCTTAGGCTTAATGCACAGGGGCACAAGTGTACAGTAGAGGCCAGTTTGAGACTGGCCATAGAGACTTTTTCTATGTGAAGCATAGGAATGCATGCAAAGGGTTCTGGACACGTCACTNACCACTGTTTCCAATCNATGCAAGGGGAGTGGCGTGGAATGATACATTCATAGTTTAGGGACTGAAAAAAATGCTTCTATGGAAAATCATAATTAAATCAAGATCAGATCATAATATATTATTATATATTTAAGATGTACTTTTAATTTGTACATTACTTTAATTTGCTCAGCATTTAATTAAAGGTAGCATATTTTCTCATCCAATNAGGTGTCATTTATCTGTNCAGTTGGTTTTACAGGTTTCGGTTCAGAATTTTCTNANTCCTGCNACATGTNTCTTCTATTNTATCAACTGCCTTATGTGCTTTAAAGATTGAATGGCAAGTCGAACCTGGTAAAAAATACAACTGAAAGAATATGGGAGACATCTGAATATATTCTGTTAGCTTTGATGAGTGGATTGTTTAAATATGCTAGAAAAATAAAGTATTTTCATCCATATAGCTCACATGTAGCAGTGCAAGCGTTAGCAGTAAAAGAGCTTCAATCACAAAAATGTCACCTGCGATTGTGTTAAGTACAGAGATATAAGGATTTTCTTTGTGATATCTGATGCCATTACTTATACTGATCACTAATAATCCAGCNGCTAAGTCATCTTTTCTGTTCAGCTTTTTGCTTGAGAGTCCGCTAAATCTCTCCAGCCTTCTCTGCAGGGGACTTACTGTTCTGTAATATGCTTTTCCAAACCTATACAGCAGATTTTTATATTTCACGCCTACAGTACAGCAAATTATCACATCNAGCTATGGAGGATGTAGGAGGCTATTGTTTGGGGAAAAAAAGATATGAACAAGCGAAAAATCATGAAAATGCAAGTGAAAATTGTGCCCTTCATTTTCCAAGCTGCTGTCGAGAAACTGGGAAAAAGTGGCAGAACNCACAATAAAAGTTACTGATTATGCTAATTAAAAGATACAACTGTGTAGGAACGGCAGAAACATANGCTACAAAGAAGCAACTATGTAGATAGAACAAGTTCGTTACATCCAGTATGAAATAAAATATGCAAAGTATTCATGTTAGTTTAAAAGGTTTTCTTCTCTGTTACATTTCTCACCTGGCTACCACAGGAACTCAACAAGCAACAGGGTTCTCTTCAGGAATTTAACTTCTTCCTAAATGAAACCTTACATATAAATAAAATGCAATAAGTACAGCAGATAACCATGATTACCTTCACACACTTTTGAAAAAGGAACCATCCAGAAACGCGGCAAGTGGGGAGAGCCGCATACCACCGTTGGAGACACCTGCACGATCGCCCTGCCTTCCCTCGTTGGGCCCATCGGATCACATTTAAAAGAGAGGGACGTGGCATTATAATTTTATTTGCCCGGGAACACATCGCAGGGCTCATCTCCCTCCGGGAGGCTGGGCTTTACTGTTTAGTCAAGGCTTTTTATTTATTATTTATGTTGATTGAATACTTTTATGTTGNTTGGACATTGGATTGTTTTTATGGTTTTATGTAGATTAAAAGTATTTATTGGTAACCTGCCTATATATTTTTCTTTGAGGAATTGTTTGGATAAAAGAATTGGAATATTATCAGGGCTGCAATGTGTTNTTGATTAAAACCGTTAACCACTGATATTGAAAGTACTTTAATCGCACCTGAGACTGACTGTAGAACTGTATTGCAGTGATGATAACATTTTTCTCTAGCTCCCACCTATATGTTCATGATTTTGCCATTGCTTAGTTTGATGTATGTAGAACCTATTTTACATGTTGGGAGGAGCGGCTAGAGAGCACGGCTGATTATTATAGCACAACTCTCAGTGGCGGTTTTGAATAATTGTGACATTATTATCATGTTCCATGGATTGATCTACCTGGTGGTACAAGGAGGACTACAATGGATGGAAGATAGGGGCATTTGACACATGTCAATAAAGTTAAAGCTGGATAACTTTACTTGCTATAAAAGGCTTCTAGTAGCTAATTTTGAAAAGCAGCACAAGTTGTTACACTTGTTTCATATTACAGCTATAGATCACCAAAATATATTTTTGTTTAAGTGTCTGACATAATATTACAGAAGACTTCTAAAATCATGGGTTGATGCTGTTCGAAGATATGTTTGTTATAGGTCATGTCATTATGTTTTTCACATCAAGATAAACAAAGGGTATATTGAATTCCATTTTTAAATAATATAGTATAATACACAAAATGTAAGCTTAAATGTGGTTGTCTGATAGCATAAATATTTATAGGTTTTGCATNAAATTACCTCAATCAACTGGCTAACAAAAATATTATGTGCCACACTAGCCACTCCCACCTCATTTTCCTATAAGCTCTAATTTCCTAATTAACCTCCTTGATCACCGGCACCAGGTGGCCTCCTTCTAATTTTGTTGCCTGGGCCCTGCAAAGCCTAGGGCCACCTCTGATGCTCCATATGCACGTTTAGCAAGATATATACAGACAAACAAAATAGGGTTGGGTAGGNCTGATAAAGGACGAGAAAGGGGGACTGGGAACATACAGGGGGAAGTAATTTTGACTGGAGAAATAAAGGGTTACAAAGTTGAACTGAACTAAACTGTGATTCTACAGGATCACTGAGGTGACATTCAGGGAAAGAGAAGCATACTGGCGCACACAGTTCACTTGAGTGTTCTTTTGTTGTGCTTAGTCTGTCACAGGAGGATCCCACTTCTGACACCAGTATGTGACAGGATCTCACTGTCTCATACCAGTATGTAACAGATTGTGTCCCACCCCTTGCTACCAGCCTGTAACAAGATGGGGCTTATCCTGATCTGCTCCTACACCTTGGGAATAGATGTTACTTCTCACACCCTGTAAGTGACTCAGAGCTTATTGACTCAGAGCCCAACCTTTCTGAGCCCATTACCCCCTAGAAGACGTTGTATGACTTATCGGAGAGTTGATTTTTTTTGTGCTTTTTTATGAAGGCTGATATGACTAACTATGGTTTTCAAAGCATAGGTTCCATGATGGAGCAAAAATTAATCTGTATTATTTGGTCCAAGGTATGAAGAGTTGCTTTCTTGAATCAATTATTTATTTCAGATGAAAAACACAATACTGCCGATTCAATAAATCCAATTTTAGGTACTTGACACTGGTCTGTAATTTGTTCTTCAATTCAACTATTTTTGAAGCTTGATTTTTTTTGGGATTGAATTTGAATGAAGTAATAAATACATTTTTAATGTCGTCATTGTGGGTGGGGCTTATTTGTCCACTTTCATTCACGATAAGGTTGTTAGGTATGGGCTAATAGATGTACCACACATCCCAACTGTCCCAATTTTGGGTTACCGTCCCGTTGTCCTTGCTAACAGTTTGTCAGTACAGTGCATGTGCTGGATAAAACTGTGTACATTTCAAGTCTAGCCTTGCATTCAAACAGTTGCCAACCCATTTGTCTGTTTGTCTGTCTCTGCTCTCATATTATGCAGTTTTTGAATTGGAAAAATGGTGACATGAGTTAATGTAAATAGTGTTATTGTTTGGGGATATTGCCAGTAAAATTAAATACACTGTGGAAAAACATTTAATGGTGCAAAGAAGCTAAAGATAAGGTGAATCACCTATCATATGATACTGTAGGTTATTTACTGANTTTATAGCTAACTAGCACTATAAAAGAGGACTATTTACTTCTCAAAATATTGGAATGGATATTTTATCAGTTTACATAATGCAATTTTCTGTCAAACTATTTTTAAATCATGAACTTAACCACACAAATGGTTTTATTTAAAAACATTCACTTCTGATGAAAGCACCTGCTTGGATGAACCAGCCCACTTCCATTACTTCATGCCATGTCAAATCAATTGAAGGTAAACTTTTAAAATGTCAGTCTTTAACTGAATAACACAGATATCCCTGGACAATATCAGCATGTTTTAGTTCAGGTTTAAAAGCAGGTCATGATGTTGTGTTTTGAAGTCCTTATTTGTTCTTCTAACAATTTCCTGTTGTTGCTAATAAGAATCATTTTAATGTGTTTAATGTAATTCATTTCAGATTTTTTTTCTCTTCTCTAAGAGACTATTTTATTAGTTTTGTGTATTTAACAATTNCTTTCTAAAGTTTAGGAAGACATTACTGCATCCAGTTTTGAGTATTGTATCATTGTTGAGTCGCTATGTAATCTTACCTTCTGTGTATACTAATACACCTTTTCCACCAAAAACCTGGGTAAATTCCAGGGTTTTTTACCCTGGAATTTACCCAGGTCGAAAATAAAATGACCCTTTTTCCAGGAAGTNTCAACCTGGGATTTTTCCAAGGTTGACACAATTTCAACTAAATGGAGTATTCTAACCTGCTATGTTGTAAAGGCAAACCCCTTTTCCACCGCAGCGACCCTGGAAAAATCCCTGGAAAAAAAAACTGGCTCCCTTGACCTGGGTTTTATTCTTGGGAAACATTTCCACTCATTTCTTGGGGCGCATTTTCAGTGGAGATAACTTACTTTATATGCATGAAACGTCAAACTTCAAACAAAAGTACCATACATTAACATGTACACATTGGACCCGCAGAGAATTGGNTTGGTGTGTAAATGAGGATTTTACAAAAGGGTGTAACCTCACCATTAATTTACATGGTCTATGAAACAAGGAAAGTATCATAATGTAAGAGAACAGTAGAAAGACACAAATAAAGCAGTAATAATAAGAGACCTGATTCAGCGTTCCTGAAAGCAAAAGTGCAGCTCTGAATACAGCGCAGGGAGAGGGGCATGCCATATGCCCCGCATCCCTGCGCTCATTTAAACATCGCAGCATCTTCCAGCTTGTGCCNGCTTTCTAAAGTNAANAAAAATAATAATAATTTAAAAAAATAATAATGTTAAAAAAAAACATAGAGACATTTTAAATATTAAAATAATATTTTATTTATTTAAGTTAATGAGGCAGGTAATTGTCCATAGGACATTACCTGCCTCTCTGGGTCTGCGCTAAGCTTGCACCATCTCCAGACATGGTGCAGGCTGTGCTTCTAATTAGCAGGGCTTAGCCCTGCTAAAAGCGAATATGCATGATGCGGAGTCGCAGAGGCACGGCCAATCTGCGCAATGCGCAGGTCGGCGAATCTGGCTGGCGGAGACGCAGGGCTGAATCAGCCCCTTGGTCACAATTATAACAAATAAGTATGTTTTTCTACCAGTGAAAAGAAATTGACTGACATAACAGAGGACTCAACATAGGGATATCACAGAGTCTGCACTTGCTCCAGCTCTAAGTTATTATGGTGTTCTCTTCATAAACTCGGTTTCCTTGGTGTGGGTAAAAGCAAAGGTCCACTGGCAGCAAGTAGTAAGTGGTTCTGTGGGGGCAGACAAAAATCCCAGGTGGGACCAGTTTTTATTTTCTTCTCTGTTGTGTCCTGGGATATAGTAGTCTTCTATGTTCTTCCATCCAAGCTCCGAGTTTGATGAAGCCAGCCCTGGATGTTTCCGTTCTTTCCTCAAGGAGCCATAGACAAGAGAACCTTTGTGGTGGCCTCTGCCAATTGGTTACCCCAAAGGTAAATTTTAAATTAAAGTCTACTTTTAAAGATTAATTTCCATAATGCACTAATATGTTTATAAGCATGTGTTCAAAATGCAACACAAATCATAAGCCGATTATACCANTTTTTTGTACCCTGGGTCTCTAGATCAAGCTTGTGTGATTTTGTGGTTTGATTAAACTGTTGGAAGCACTTTTCATAAACCCCTTGAACCT
This sequence comes from Platyplectrum ornatum, assembly GCA_016617825.1. Lineage (NCBI taxonomy): Eukaryota > Metazoa > Chordata > Amphibia > Anura > Limnodynastidae > Platyplectrum > Platyplectrum ornatum. Next base: position 10,713 of record JABWIB010010365.1, on the reverse strand, counting down.
GGTGGGGTACTAGAGAGGCCGCACTTACAATGTGTAGGTGGAGATGAAGGACACTCATGTGGAAAATTTCCCATCGGCAACTATAAAAACCTTCAGTGGGCATTTATACAGTGCCTAAATAGATGCTTTTGTTCCAAGAAACACACAATTAAGAATTATTTGCTTCCCGAGATGCAAAACCATGGTCTCCTCAACAGCAGCAGTGCTCGAAGTGGACATTTAGAAGTGGTGGTATGCAACCATAGAAAATAATTGAAGTTCATGGATTTTTAATCTATCAATTACATCAATTTGAGATGTGCCGGTATGGCACACCTCTGTATACACCCCCACTTCGAGTCCTGGTTTGTAACCAATAGGTTCAGTAAATAATCAATAAATGTCTTTGACATCGGATATAAAGTTTGCATGCGGGTTTGTGTTACAAATATGTGTTGTTACTTTCCTTATATTGCATTCAACTTTGTGAATAATAATAATCTCCATGGAAACCAGTCTAAAAATATATATATGCTGTGTGACAATTGCATTCTCCATCCTTTTAAAAGTATATTAAAATGAATTTCGTATTTACTAAGTAAATAAGATACCTTTCTAAATACATGACATGAAGCATATTTTAAATTAAGAACATTATATAAAATTTAATTTTAATTAAAACATTATTCTTTAAATGATCACAAAAGCCTATTAAGAATAACATTACATATAGAAGCAAATATAGCAGTAATGTAAGCAAGTTATAAAATGTATAAGAACAGGGGGATTCAAAGTGTACATTTTAAATACAGTGACTTACCACTTTCATAATCTTTAGTATAATAATGTATGGTGGTAAAACTTACCTAATCCTGACTGGTAAAAGGAGGTTCAGTCACTTGCACATGTATATGAATATATGTATATAATTCATGCACAATAGCACATATGCATATACAACATATCCCTGTGTCACCATGTAGATATGATTGCAGTCAGGGGCCAGCCGCCTCATTGCCGCATCTACTGTATACTATATATATATATATATATATATATATATATATATACACACACACACACACACACACATATGTAACTATGGAAGGACGGGCCCCTGGCCAAAATTTGCCAGCAAGCCCCTGATTTAAGTCCATATCTTGGTACTCATGAGTTTAAATGTTCAGCTTGGTGTCATCTCCTGTCATTACGCACTGCAGGACAGTGGCTTCTATTAATCCAAGAGCTACTAATACCGCAGTGTATGCGTGTATCAAGGATTTTAACTTAATCATGTCAATCCAAATAATTACACTTATTATAATGTTATAGTGGGATAAATAAGGTAATCTGGACTGGAGATTTTTGCAGACAAGGTGGTAACCCTATGGATAAAGCACCAATACAGTGATATGAAAATCAAGCATTGATTATTAAGATATATAGGAAAAGAAATTATGTAAAACCGTGACATTCATTACAATAAAAAGCAACAAAAATTATTAGAGAATTCATTTATCAGGAAAATATTGCACCTAGTCTCGTTACAGTAGACAAGCCAGCCTTTTCAAAGTGCTGTTTGACCTCCAATTAATGAGTGATTAGCTAGTGAGTTACTGGTGTATACTGTATGTGCTTAAATGACTAATGATGACAATAAGACCCATAAATATAAAAGATTCTTGCTGTTAGACTTGCCTATTAGGTGAAAATATGAATGAAGAGTGCATGTATGGTAAATATAATAATTTTCAGTATGGTATTAATAATTAATAAAATGCATGAGCAACTTAGTGTTTAATTCCATAAGATGAAGTATAGTAGCATAGTAACAGCATACATTCATTACCCCAGCTGTCAGCTTCATGGAGAGCTGGTNCATGTACAATGCATGTACTGGACTGGCTGGTAGCAGGGTAGGGTAGAGGAGAAAGCGGTTTCTTTCTGGCAGTAAGATACAAATAGGGGGGAGGGAACCGAGGCATACCTCGATACGACTTGGAACCCTCAAATTCAGATCTGTTGGATTACATGTAATATGAAACGCTCATCTCTATTAGTAAGTATTTTCTTTTCTCAAAGATTAAATCATGCACGCACATGATGGATGAACACAATGAAGGTACAATGAAACTGCAAATAATTAACAAAATCAATTGAAAGATATGCAATGGATAGTAAGGCCTGCAGAGGCCAGAAACACCACAATTCAATAGAAGGACACCATCTCCTTTGCCCTACCTTTTCAGTGACTATAAGAATTGCCCCAGGTAGCCAGACGTATCCAGGAATGGAGGAAAACCACTGAGAACAGTTCCCTGATAACTAAACCGTAGAATGGAACCAAGAAGGAGGCTGAGCAGGGAAGAGCTGGAGCAGGGAGNGGGAGACTGGAACGCAGGGCACCGGGGGATGAAATACAGGAATAACTGACAGAATAACGCGAGACCCGTCCACGGGAGCAGCAGCCGGAAGGAACGGTCAGTGGAGGGGTAGAGCTTCCTGTTGCGCAGCCCCTTGAACGCAACCCTGCCTGACTGCATGACATATCGAGACGATTCTTGCTAAGTAGATGACAACATCTACATGTGCTGTGATGTGCTGAAGTTGACACGACTATCCAGCTTTGCATTCAAGATCTAGTTAAAATTGAAGTGAGACTTGAAAACGCCACTCATTTAGCAGGTTTAAGAAAGAAAACGTGTACAAACTAGATTTCCTAAGCATTTGTTCTAGACGCTTGTACACGTTTGAAGTATTTTATAAATTGCTTCCTTCATTACGTTACTGTGACTGAGTGGCATAAAATATGGCGTAAACAAAACATCTCTTCGGGGTGTAGCTGCGCTCAGCTTTCAAAATCAGAGATAAATTCATTTATACATATAAGAATAAGCACGTAGGTCCGGATCCAGTCTTTTACAAANCAGTAGCGTTTCTCTCAGAAGGAGCAGTAAATGATCGCCGGCATATGCTCCCTGTTCAATCGATTGACTCAGTTAAAATTTATTTTTGGGTCTTCCNTGCACTTTAACCAGTGCACGGAAGNTAATGCGCACATTACCTAGGTGATATGCACATTACCTTGGTAATGTGCACAATATTTGATTTCTGCACATTAACTGTAACATATATACCATTAACTTTTATAGTAGGTCCCTTCATTTTTGACAAATAAATATCTTTAGTATGTCTTGTTTAGAAGCCAAGAGTTTATTAGCAGTACTGTGCTAACTGAGTACTACTGAATCAGCTCTTGGCCTAAATAATCTTGTTTTGTCTCAACTGAGCTAATAAATCAGACATCTGTCAGAATATGTACTTCGCTTGTATATAAATGTCATACTTAATCCATTTGTATTTTTGATAATTAATTTTACTATTTGACCTTTGTATAAGATAATGACATTATTATATTTCTCTGCAAAAGGTCAAAGTGCTTTTCTAAGTTTACATTTAAGTTTAAGTAGAGAATGGACATTGCACTGGACAACTGATCTACATAACCCATATTTGCATAATAATAATAATAATAATAATAATAATAATAATAATAATGTGCATGCTAGAAGTGTTGGGAAAGTTTGTTGCACTTTTTTTAAATAAATTTTTACCCAAGAATACAAATTTTTCTCTCCTTATTTTGCGATCAGTTTGGATTTGTGTGCACATACATCTGTTCTACATGATAGGAACCCAGACGTCCAACAAATAACACAGCTGACAGGGTTATGCTCTGTCCCAACTCTATCCTCTGGAACAGTGACAATCATTTAAACTTGTCTGCAGATTAACTGTTGATGTTCACAAATACTATACCCATGATAACCTGTTATAAAAGTTTGCCAACATAAAATATGCTATTTCCACAAACATTTCTAATCAAAGTTCTCTTTTAATACAGATGAGAAATGACTGGTTTTGATTTGACTTTATTTTCAACCATTCCGCACCTAAAGTATCAAAATATAAAAATCATGTAGATACAAGAAACTCATAGTGGTTCAGATTCAGATNTTTAGGCACTAATGACTAAAGCTGGCCATACACTATAAGATAAATTGTTCCAGTCGAAAGATTTTTCAAAAGTGGGCAAAACCATGTTGAATTACAAGGGAGGTAAATGAAT
>JABWIB010010355.1:6416-18042 GCA_016617825.1 Platyplectrum ornatum | reverse complement strand
ACATCCATATAGATAGATTCATATAGACTGCTATTCCCAGTCTGCTAAAGTACCCCATAAATATTATAGTATCTGTTATTACTAAATCCATTAAATATTCCACATGTACTTCATATAGTGGGCCATGTCCATACATAACCTGTATGTATTAGAGTTCTGGTAATGACATATACTGTAATATATAAGGTGTATATTAGGGTCTGGGAAGGTCACTGTATACATTGTACTGTATAGTGTTTTTATTTCCAGAAATGTTTATTCCCCTTATATATTATAGAATGCCATACTTAAGTATATACCCCACATGTATTTTATGTACTACATCCAGACCCCTAATATACACCACATGTAAAATGTTGAAAAATAGTTCCAGTGAAGCAGCTGAACCCGCCCCTTTGCGATGCTAGACCCGCCCCTTGGTGACACAGGACCCGCCCCTTGGCTTTTTATGTTTCTCCCTGAAATGGTTTTTCAAAAGTAGGCAACCCTGCTGTAAAAACAAAAAGTAACATGCACCTATAAAAGCTTAAATGCTGTAGTAATGGTTATTATATATTCTCTTTGTAAGCAAAAATAACGTCAATCTCCCTGTGCGCAATACAGACACTTTAAGGAGTTGGAGATGCCTTGCTTTAGCTAGATTTAAAAAATCATTACAGTCATCTTTATCTAGTAACGCACAGATACTAACCACCAGGCACAGGTTGTTACCAATGTTATTCAGATCATATAAAACACAGGTCTACGTTTCTCAACAATGAGACTGTAAAGTAAACTTCTGAACCGCCTGTCTTTCTAACCACAGGGATCACACATTTTAAACAGTTATTAGAAATGGAGTTCAGCATACTGCTCTGTAACATACTAAAAAAACTACACAATTAAAAAAATGTTCTGTGGTTTATGATGTGTGTAAACAGATAAAAATGCTGGTGAAATTCAGATATCCTGAAATCTGGCTGGTGTTGCTCAAAGAGATTAATGCGTTCTAAAAATAAAGACTGTGATTGTATGTCCTGATGGCATGTATCCACTCAAATCATAATTGTGTATAAGTACATATATTTATTTCTTACAATATTACTGCAAGCCTTGTTCTGTGTTTGATCCTGGCTTTCTGTAGAGGGTGAATAAGTCACACTGGACCAGATTCAAACTTTAGGCACTATTGACTTACTCACAAGTTGTTCAAGAGTGGGCAAAACCATGTTTAATTGCAGGGAACGTAAAATTGTATTAGTTGCAAACAGTATTAGTGTTGGGGGATGATGTTTCCAGCAAAAGTCTTAAGTTAACAGTGTAACAGTAACGCTGGTCAGTATCTGTGTGCAACATGCAACAATAAAGTATTCTCCCTGCATGCACACACTGATATTCATTTTACCCCCCTGCAATTCAACATGGTTTTACCACTCATGAGTAAAGCTGGCTATACACTAGAAGATAAATTGTTCCAATCGAAAGATTTTTCAAGAGTGGGCAAAACCATGTTGAATTGCAGGGGGGGGGTAAATGTAATTAGTTACAATCAGTATTACAGGTGAGAGATGATGTTTCCAGCACAACTGCAATGCTATAGTGCAACATGCAACAATAAAGTATTCTCCCTGCATGCACACACTGACATTCATTATAACCCCCCCCCCCTGCAATTCATCATGGTTTTGCCCACTCTTGAAAAATCTTTCGATTGGAACAATTTATCTTATAGTGTGTGGCCAGCTTAAGTCATTAGTGCCTAAAGTATGAATCTGGTCCACAGAGTATATCTTCTGTGTTATAACCAGAATGATGTGTGGGTCTGCTTGTATGTACACCAATGTGTGTTTTGTGAAGTCTGGCTGATGTGTGAGCTAATTATTAAGAAGGTTCTTGTGTCGTCTTCTAATACTTGCATGATTTCATAAAAGATATATATACACAACATATTCATACCCCACTTCACACTCTTTTATTGTGCCATCTTTCAGCACATCTTACAGGCTGCATGTTTAATCCACAGCGCACCATAACCAGTCATTCCACAATGATGAATGACAAGTTGGTAGCTCCCAATAGCACAATATACACTTCTTTGGAGTGCAGCAGTGTATTTGATGTTCGTTAATTAATAAGTGTATTTCAGACCCTCCTATGTCTGAAACCTGGACAGGTTTTGATTTATTTGGAGCTTAGTATTTTACATTTCGATAACAATTAAGTGTTTGTAATTTGTCAAAGTATTCATGTCTTAGTTATACTATTTGGTTTTGTGTTTGCAGCTTTCGTCAAAATGTGTAGTTGGTTTGTACATTACAAACAACCGGTAGGTTTTTGTAATCATATCATACAGTTTTTCTTGATCTTTGTGCTATATTCAGATTAGCTAAGTTTTCTTTTTTCATTCTTGTCCTTAGTGATATTTTTTCTTTTTTTACTTAAACCCTATTGTAGATTTGTTACATGTTTAGATTTAGCAACAGCGGGTGTAAGATTGTTATCAACATTTCAGGTACATTTTTATCATGTATACAGACTCGTTTGCATACATTCGTGTTTTCCTGTAATAGGTTTGATAATTTGGTTACACACAGTGTGATGATGCAGGGCATAGGCTGTGTGGTTTCCTGTGCAATTTAGCCTTTAGTAATGGTGACTTGACAAAATACAGCTACATGGGATGACCGACGAGCTGTAAACAGACAATACAGATTTACGTGTAAATAATTCACCATGAATATTCGTAACATTGTAAAATGTGTATCTGGTGCGTCATACCTTGGTAACGTTTTGTATTAGGCAGCCGTAACAGTCGTCTACAGATGAGTTTCTGCTTGTGGGGTTTTTTTTTTTTTTTTTTTTAGACATTCCCTGGTGCTGCGGGGGAAAATAGTACAACATTTTATTGTTAGGAATCAGTTGTATTTTATCATAGCCTATTTACATATCAAGTATACTTACAGTCGATCCAAATCGCATTTGGTGCTTCAACTTCGTCCGTGTTTTCACATAACGCATCATGCAATTGCTGCGTTGTTCCCTCAAGAGTGTTTAGATTCGACGCCAAGACCCGATCCCATTGTTGTAATATAGCGCTATGAGCGCAAGCTAGAACCAAGTGGGTTTTAGTTTGAAAATACAGGCAGGAGTATCATGGCAAGAATATCACAAATTAACGTTGTTTTTTTTGTTTGTTTTTTACAACTATAAACATTGTTGTCATTAGATAAAGATACTAACACTTCAAACCTATATTTAAACAATCATCTAAGGCCATAATGTAGCACCCCTAGGAAGGTGGTTGTTGTGCTTTCAGTGTGGGGGTGTCAAGTCAGAGCAGCCAGATTCAAGCTCTCAGTTTCATTTTACATACTGGAGAATGAGAGCTTGAATCTGATCGGTTGCTACAGGCAACATTCCCACTTTTCAACCACCCAGCAGTCTCCCTGCTTAGTAAATTTAGGCCAGGATTACAAATGGTGTTGCAGCATTACACAATGCAACAGATTTCAGGGAACCACTTGTAAGTAGACATCACAGTAAATTATCTAAAAGGAGTAAAGTTTCATAAACACTTTAATATTTTCCTTAAAAATTCTTTTCACCAAGTACTTTTTCCCACTCACTATTTAAATTAAGGTAAAATTATTAATTTCCCTTTTAAACAGCTGTTTAGTAAAAAATATAGTGCCATTAGTGCCAAAAACAATGAAGTTAAAATGCAAGCTTTCGAGACTACTCAGGTCTCTTCATCAGGCATGGCATCTGATTAAGAGACTTGACTAGCCTTGAAATCTTGCATGGGTACCTCCATTAAGTGGATAGCAAGACTGGCAAACAGGTACATGAAAGTACGCATGTTTTAAATCTATAGATGTTAAGTGCATACCTCTTTTGATATCCATGAGGATGTGAGCATTCAGTAGGGAGGAAATCTTGTCAGGTACGTTCCATTCTTCAGAAATAGTATTCTTTAGAATTAGCGACAAAGGAAAAAATTTCTCCGTTTACCTTGTTTCTTGGTGTCTTGCATCAGGTACAGGTGGCACTGACTGTTCTTCATCCTCAAAAATTTGTAGCGGTTCCTGCTGAGTAGTTTCCTCAGGTTCAATGGACCATGTCCTCTGACAGTGTAGCTTTCATCAGTTAACAAATTCCATCATCTGCTCTGAGGGGGCTTGGACCTCCTCGGTCTTTTTTCACATACCACAGTATTGTTATCTTCAGGCAGATCTACGTCACACACCGTACAGTTGGTGTATATTGGTTTTTTGATGCTTTGCTTTAAATTGCACTCTGGCTCTGCTAGACTCTGATCTAGGAGAGAAAAACAGTTAATAGCAATAGTATATAAACCAGAGGGGGAACACCAGGAATAAAGATACAGACGATAACCATGACTTTTTTTTTTAAGATGCTTTGATCTTCCATGCTGGTCACTTTAAGAAATAGCAGGCACAAACACTCCAAAGAAAACATGGGAGAGGCCTCTTTAAATAGACTGCACTTATCACCGACGTCACACACCCACTTTGCCTTGTGGATTAATATAGGGGGACACAGCATGACCATGGTTAACATATATGTGCATGCCCTCGACAGGTAGGGGCAGGCATAGGCTGAAAATGACCTATTAGGTCTTTACATATGAAAAAGCACGCCCTCTGCAATAGGGGCAAGCTCTGTGTAGCCGGTACTTGATTCTCCAATCGAAAGATTTTTTTTTAGTGTATGGCCAGCTTTACATAACGCCTCAGCAGAAACATCCTCTGTCTGCCCATGAAGAGGTCACTTCCCTAGTAGAATGGGCCTTAAGGTTTGCTCGAGTCTCAACCCCCTTAACTTATTAAGCCTTTAATATACACAGTCTTACCCATCTTGCTATAGATGACTCCGAGGCTGCATTACCATTCGTTCTCCCATAAAACAGTGGGAGGAAAAAAAAAGCTGTTTAGAGCACCTAAGCGCAGATGTTCTTTAAACGTAGATCTGAAATAATCTAACTTGTGACAACACTTACTGTTCTTAGGATTTAGACAAAATATGGGAGAATAGTCTCTTGATTTATATGGAAATGACTAACCACCTAATCCGCAAAGAAACTTAAGTATGAGGAAATGGTGGAGACATAAGAAAGTTTAAAACAAAAATGTAGATTCCACTGGGCAATAGACTTTCTAAATACCAGTCTTATTACATGCATGGACCGAACAAACCTCACCACAAACCTACATCTGGAAATGTCGCTATCTAAAACAGCCCAAGTGCTGAGATTTGCCTTAAAAGAAATCCAACATACTAGGAATTGATATAGCCCCTCTAGACTGCTGCTGGCACTAATGCATGTACTTAGACCTTACATTATATTACACTTTGCTAGTAGATGCCTTCCTGGCCTTCAGTAACGTGGAAACTACATAATTGGAGAAACATAGATGTTTGCTCTCAGCAGTCAGGCCGCCAACTTCCAGGCACTTGTCCCTTGACAAAGTAAGTCTGGACAGACCAGCAGTGTCCAAGGTGGTACCACAGACAGATTGAGAGCTAAGGAAAACCATGGAATGATACACAAGCCAAGTGAACGGAGTTAATTTCTCTTACATTTGAATGAGCCAATCCCAAGAAAGAATCCCAGATACCTGAGAAAAATGTCCCCCATCCAGAGGTGCTCACATTTATAGTAACTACTTCTCATCTGTCTGCAGAGGATCTTCCTGCTAGAAGTCTTTGTTCATTTAACCACCATTTCAGCGCATATCTGTCTTCTGGGGACAGAAATATTGGCTATGATAGGTTCCAATAGCAAGGAAAGGCAGAATCTAGTGAGGCCTCACAGAAGAATTCTATGGCCAACTGGACTTCAGAATGTCAATCCTTTTGGCGCCAGCAAAGACCTCTGACTCTATCACACTCTGATCTATTACACCAGCCATGCAACACTCCGATAACCCGGGCATGTCTATAGGAATACACATCAAGGAGATTAACAGCACTGCACCGAGAGTGCTTACACCCAGGGGCGGCCCTAGGCATAAATAATAATAAATAAATATATATATATACACATACACACACACACACACACACAGCCTCTAGGGTCCCCTTACCCCATGGGGCCATAGGCCGAAGCCACCTCTGCTTACACCAGTGCACACTTCCTATGAAGGAAGCATAAGAAATGTAATCTCCTGTAGTATGTGTATGTATGTTTATGATAGCATGTGAAGCTGCTGCGGTATAAATGTAGAGACCTGACTTCTGAGTACTGTGGCTGCAGAAAAATCCAAACAAGAAAGAAATGCAACAAAGTAAAAAAAATAATAGGAAGAAAGGGTTACCATAAACACAGCAACTACACAGGGAACCAGCAGCTCAGGAGCACATGCCAGACAGGTAACAAGAGAGTTAATGACCAGCAACTTGCACAGGGTGGGGAAGTAATATACAAGTCTGCCCAGGTGCCGGTTAATGAATAGGACTACATAGGTTGAAATAGCAGCCCCTAGGGGCAGGTATGAGTAATGTCCACAGCAAAAGTGCAAGATTGCCCCTAGGGACCAAAGGGTATACCGCATGCACATAACACTTATACCCCGTTCACACCGGCTACCCTAGTAATTCAGTCTTTTACTACCAGGTTGCTGAGGCTCTGAATTACCCTGGTCACTATCCCCGTTCACACTGCTGAATAACCCTGGTAATTCACAAACAACACCATTCACACTGAACCAGGGTAATTAGATGAAACTTGAATTTCACCCTCAGCATACACCCATCATTGGCTGTAAAAAGTGATGTAACAGGAAAGTTAAAAAAAAAAACCTTTTCATATTATAATAATAAAAAAATGAAAGACATATAAAAAATTCATTTTAAAATAGCATGTACAAATAATACAAATTAAATGTAAAAAAAATATTTAAAGCAATATTAAAAAAATATTTAAAAATTAATATAAATACAAAAAAAAATAATAAAATAATATTTAAAAAATTATTAGAAAAAATAATAAACAATTTCTTTTTTTCATTTCATTAAGGGGTACTCTGGGGATACTATGGGGACAGGGGACTACTCAGTACTAATGGGAGCTGTATCTCCCGAAGTAAAACACTGATCAAGTTTAGTGTTGTGCTTCGAGAGACACAGCTCCCGTTACTGCAGTGATCTCTGCAGCACTGCAGACATGGTCCATTTGATGATGTGTGCAGGATTTCACCTGCTCCTGACCCTGCCTGGGTAACATTACCCGGGCAGGGTCTGTTCACAAAGGATACTACCCGGGACCAAGCAGGGTCCCGGGTGTAGTGGTGTTTAAGGACCTGATTCAGGGATTCTGACGGCTGCAGGGAGAGGGGCATACGGCATCCCTGCGCAAAGGCTCCGGATGAAGTTTCCCCGCAGTGATCGCCGTGATCATGAAAGTCGGCAGTCACTGCCCAAAGCAACCAATCAGATTTTAGTTTACATTCTCCAGTATGTAAAATGAAACTGAAAGCTAGAATCTGATTGGTTGCTATGAGCAACATCTCCATTTGTCCATTCCCGCAGCTTAGTAACAATAGGCACTAATGGCTTCTCAACTGTGTGAACTTTCTGATGTACAGTAAGATTGATTCATTTATGTTAAGTGATCTCTCTGATGTGAAACAAATGCTGATTTAAATGGACGTAAATGTAAATGAATAATGACTGAGACTAGAATGTCGAAAAGGCAATATATATATATCATAAGAAATCAATGGGTATAGTTGGAATACACTGAGTGGCAATTCTAAGTCTGTCTCACGGATGAGAAATCTGTTCTAGATGGTGAGCAGCAGATGGTGTAGAACATGCACATATTGATACTATGTATACTCATACCTCCCAACATTTGCCGGGGAGAGAGAAGGACAGGCATGTCCCACCCCCTGCCTCGGCCAAACCCCGCCAGCCCCTCCCCCGTGTGCCTAAGCCCGCCCATCTGTGACAAAGCCCCACCCCCTTTTAGGGCTGCGTCCCATAGCGGGACAAGCTTGTAGGATGGACAGCGGGACAGTCCCCCAAAAGTGGGACTGTCCCGCTAAAATCGGGACAGTTGGGGGGTATGTAACCTGTTTTAATCAGAGAATATAATAGTGCTGCATGTAAGTAGCAGAAAATATAGAGCATGAACAGACCAATACTTTGTATCTGGTCTTATATGAGAGACAGTGAGATGGTGCTCGCTATAGTGTCAGTAGCTTAATCATCCAGTCTATTCATTAGAAAGTCACATAAATATATACTGTGGCTTCAGAGGAATATATGAGATACATAACATTGCGGGAGGGGAGCAATGCACATGCTTACCTCTTTACTATACTACAGTGTTAAATAAATAAATATAAATATATATATATATGCGGTCTTCATTTGACCCGGTATCGAACAATACCAATATCAAAACTTTTATCCACACAATGGAGCGTTGTGCCCAATTCAGTAAGAAAAAATTGTTCAAACACTCTAATCTTTCTAAGCAGGAAACACAGGCATTACAGGCACTTAAGAAGGATAACTCCATTATCATTCGTTCCGCCGACAAAGGCGGTGCCATCGTGGTACAGGACCGGGATGCTTACATTGCTGAGGCTAATCGCCAACTACTGGATGGAGACGTTTATGAGCAATTGGTGAGTGACCCTACATCCAAGAATAAAGCAGAGGTTGCTATAATTTTAATGGATGCCTTGGGGTGATTGATAGAGAGATGTATACGTTTCTTACTGTTGAACATCCTAAGAAACCTCTCTAAATTACATACCATCCCTAAATTACATAAAGATGCCACTAATCCACCACGGCGCCCGATCATCTCTGCTAGGGACTCTTTGTTTCAAAACATTGCCATCTTCCTTGATTTCTTTTTTCAGCCCTGCGTGAAACGCATCAAATCTTATTTGCGTGATACCACGGACTTCCTGAACCGACTGCAGGCATTTCCTACCATCCCAGAAGGTACATATCTTATCACCATTGACGTCTGTAACCTGTAAACGTGCATTCCCCATGAAGAAAGGTTGGAGGCAGTGAGGGCTTTTATACTCCAAGACCCAGAGTATAGTGGTCCTCCGATTGAATTTTTGCTCACCATATTAGAGCTCACCCTTAAACTGAATTATTTTTTTTCAATGGGACTCATTTTTTACAATTAATCGGCTGTGCAATGGGCTCATGCGTAGCCCCCTCTTTTGCTAACATTTACATGTCCATCTATGAAGATCAATTTTTGTATAATGATCCTCGTTTCATTAAGGGGGCCCTGCTATACTGTCGCTATATTGACGATTTATTCGTTTTGTGGAATGAGGAGATTGACATTTTCTTCACCTTATTACAGGAACTGAACTCCAACCCCACGCCTATCCGCTTCACCCACTCTGTGAGCCGTGACAAGATCCATTACCTGGATGTAGCAGTGACCATTGAAAATGGAAACATTGAGACTGGACTGTTTGTTAAACCTACCGACCGGAACAATATTTTACACCATTTATCTTTTCATCCACCGGCCCTCAAATCTGCACTTCCCTATTCACAACTCTTGAGAGTAAGGAGAATAGCACACCACCAGACCTCAGACCTCTGTGACAGGGAGATGGAGGTCATGATAAACAAATTTCATGCAAGATGGTACTCCATGGATCAACTGGAACAAGCTAAAAAGAAAGCAGTTGACTGGTCGCGGCAATGCAGAAGAAATCTCCGCAGAAGACTGATTGCATTTCTTGGACACAGACATATACCACTCAAAGTGATATGGCTAAGAGGTACTGGCCCTTAATTACGATTGATGCACAATTGGGCCTTCCAAGCAACATCAGACTCTTACCCAGTTACAGACGGGCCAGAAACATTAAAGATCGTCTCATGAAAACTGACATCACGGACTACCCTATCCCTAGTCGCAAGGGCTGGTGCTTTAAATGCTTAAAGTGTACTACTTGTAGATAAATGCGGATGTTTGACACCTTCAAACATCTGCATACAAGCAAGAGATTTGTAATTGGACATTATCTGACATGCACCTCGACGTATGTGATTTATATTCTCATCTGCCCATGTGGGCTGTACTACGTCAGAAAGACTAAACGGCAGTTCCGTGAACGGATGGCACTTCACCGCTCAGCAATTCGCCTGGCTTCTACTGGGAAGAAAATCGATCAGCCGGTTCCAAGACACTTCTCTGAACATGGCCACACACTTCCCAGTCTTCGATATATGGCCATTGATCATATACCACCCCTCCGATGTGGTGGTAATAGAGATAACCTGCTATTACACAGGGAGGCTCACTGGATCGAACGTTTGCGGACTGTCACCCCTTGGGGACTTAATGAAAGCCTGAACCTGACCTGTTTCCTATGAGGACTGCTATTGCACTGTTGTCTCCCGCTCTAACATCCTTTCTTTGTTTCTGTTGTTCCTCCTTTGGTTGTTCCTCCTTATTGGTGCTTTTTACACGTGGGTAGTGTTTTGTTTATGTGCTCCCATGACAACCGTCACCGCGGTGTGCGGACCGGTTATGATGTGTTTCAATTTCCGGTATTGGCGGGTTGGCGTGGTGAGCGATTTCACATTGGTGGGTGAGTTTGTTTTAGGTCTATATATAGTTGAATGTATGTTATGTTTGCTATATGCCCTGATGAAAGTTATTAAATAACTGAAACGTTGGTGACATCTATACTGGAGTAATAGTGTCCTTTTTGAAATCCTGGTGTGCCGTCTCTGGAGTTTTCTATGCAAGTGCCGAAAGTCTGAACGAGCACCTGGGTAATTACGTTTGATATTTTTCATGTCTTGGAGTGCCATCCTGGTGAATATATATATATATATATATATATATATATATATCCCTCATAGGAGTTTACATTTATATTGTATACATAAAGTGGCCAAGTAATTAAGGAATTCCAACTCCAAGATTTTTTTTTTAGATCTATTAATTATACACTGCAGGTATTCTGTATTTTAACGTTTTAGTGTCTTTTTATTCACTTCCTAGCTTATTTTTTTAATGCATATCAAATAAACTATTAGTTTTCATTGTATATACTTTCTTTACCAATTACCACACTCCTAGTGCCCAAATTTATATATCTTTTTAAACACCACTACACAGTGATGTTTGTTTTTTATTATTGCCCTTTGAGTGACTGCAATCATTTCAGATGGACGGAGCATCTACATGCCAGCACGAGCAGCATATAACAGGTCTAAAGTCAGCAATAAAATGTATACACTCTTTGAAGTTTAAAATAGAAATCACCAGATCCAGACCAGACTTGAAAATAAGGAAAGAAAGTTACAACTGGGTAATGCCATGATTAATGTCAGGCGGATGAATTATACTCTGTTCACATTATCTCAAATTACCAGTCTTTTTAAATGAAAAAGCCGGCTTCTAAACTCAGTGTGAACGCTCCATTTACATAAAGCCGGCTACTGAAGGCTGGTGTTCAGAGGCGGCTTTTTAGAAGGTGTTTTCCCTCCTATCCGGCTTTTTCAATCAATGTGAACACTACATAGCTGGCTTTCCTCTCCCATTGTGTTTGTGCAGCGCTGATTGGCTCACACAGTCAGCTGATTCCAGCACAACACTGCCTGTCTCTCCCTCCTCCCT
>JABWIB010010349.1:7539-18621 GCA_016617825.1 Platyplectrum ornatum | reverse complement strand
AGTGACGGGGGCCCCCTGAAGCTTGGGGCCCGGCCTGCTGTGAATTCAGGGTTTGAACTGAAATGTTACAATAGTGACATCCACTGGACGTAGTTTACAGTAATTGACAGTCAAAGAAATTCTACTGTATAACTCACAAAAATGCATCATAAAGCACTGGAAATAATAAGGATGCCATAGACCACTTAATACCAGTTATCGTGCATATGGCACTATACACTTCAGAAAATAGCTTACTGTTCTGGAATGGTGTATGACAATGGTATACTGAGAAACTTTAATNAAGAGTAAAAATGTAAGTATTCAAACCTCTGTATCATAACTNAGTCGTCATAATAGAAAGATGACTTCACTTCATAAATGTCTTCCTAGAACTTCTCTCTGANGCCTAAATTTACTAAGCNGGGAGATNGCGGGGAGAGTGGAAGATTGCANGGAGAGTGGGGATGTTGCCCATAACAACCAATCATATTCAAGCTCTCAGTTCCATTTAAAATACTAGAGAATGAGAGCTTGGATCGTTTTTTTTGCTATAGGCAACATCCCCACTTTTCAATCTCCCTGCTTATAAATTTAGGCCTGAGACATCACTGTACAAAACCCAACAGTTGAAGAGCAATTTCATTCAAACAAGCACAAAAAAGGATGAACAACTAAATTTTAATAGAAACAAAAAAAAATACAAAAAATATTTGGGTACAATTTCAAACAATGATATATTTATATTGATAAAGCTATACTTCAATAGAAAAATAACAGTCAAGGAAACAAATTCAAGATGCACTCCATTTCATAATTGTGTGGAAACCAGATGTCTTTTATAGTAGCATTAAAAAACAGTTCTTTTTAAAATATGCATTATGATATAACAGATACTAATGGTTTTAATCAGCCATTGCTCTCTGGACAAAAGTAGGANACTATGAGGAGTTACTGGATTATGTGCATCAGTGAACACTGGCCATTATAGTTTATATAGAAGGAAAATGTGTGCAGGAGAAGCACCCACCACCATCTGCAAACATGCATCATGTATACAAAACACAAAAATATAAAATTTAAAACATTTGCAAATAACCTTTACAGAAAGCACCATTATTGGAAGAGAACTATTGTACTGATTATATACACTTATAAAATATAGTATATAGTAATAAAACAGTTCTTCAGAAAAATAATTTTTCCATTTTACTATATTGCGGCTAAACCTACTAGAACATGAACGCTTACAAATTTCTCAAGAGTACATAGCTCCTGATCATTGCAGATGTATGGAGAGTAATTAACGGCAAAGCATGTGGGCCCTGGGCCCTATATNCTTATTCCCATACTGATATAAGGTGAGGGTGTGGTAACCTAGCACGAAAGAGGAGGAATACAATTTTCCCCATAAAATCTATGTTATTACAACTTCTCTCCTGACGAAGGCTGTGCTTCCCTAGAAAGGGTTTTGTTTCAATACAAAGACAAAAAAATAAAAGGCTTTTAATGTAACTCTCATTAGCCTACATACACATAATCACACGTATATACACACACATAAATAGTGCACAGATCAATATTTATATAGTATTCTGACAGGTAATCAAAATAAATCTCTGTGCTTTGTTGAAGTTGAAAGCTACTTTATAAATTGTCACTATAAAAAGTAACCCANCCCCCCTCACCCCCAAACATTAGCAGCATTATTGTAAATATATAGATTGCCCATCCAAATTATTGCGCTGACCCAAAACACAATATTTGGTGTAGTGCACTTCTGTACATATTATTCACAGTCAGGACCAGTCAATCTCCCATTTGTGTTTAAATATACAATTGAGGAGACCNTACTGGATTTTAAAGCTACAAGAGTAGAATATTTGGGAGGGGAGCTGTCCATGAATCTTCTGTTAAACACATTGCTTAATTTAATAGAACAAAAACCTCACAGGTAGATAAATCCAAGCATCCATTCAATACAAACCTGAATAATAAAGCTTACTGCTCCTTTAGGGAAATTTGCCAACATTCATTTTAGTGGTAGATATTTTTCCTAAACAGTGGGACANAAAACTAAATATTCACACCCCTAATACCGATAGTAATTGTATAATTTTTAGAAATCAGAACGAATCATTGAATGTGCACANTGATGAAAGCTTATTTCTGAATTCTTATGTCTGGATAATATCCGCTTATTTCAGGACACTTCGATGAGCCAGTGAGTGTAAGTGGCTGCAATAATGCTCAGGCAGCTGCAAGAAACACAAAAAAAAAAAAACATTTTAAACATACATTTAAATGAGAGAGTGCAAAGAAATGGGAGCAAGATGCTTTGGGCAACTACAAAATCTCTGCCCTAGAGAAAGCCCCCAACCGCAATAACAATCTTTTCCTACAACTGTAGCATANACAACACAGGCAATTGGCATTCTTGATAAATGTATACAGAAGGACAATGAAACGGACACGCACAGATGATGTTATCTTACAGTAGGTGTCTCTGCTGAGGCATTTTCACATGTAACTCTTGAAGTCTTAATAGNTTTCATACATACCTGAGCTCCCAACCTCGAGAGGTATCTAACCCTCACGGCAAATGCGCTCAATGGACGAAGCCTACTTTGCGAATTCTCCCGTTGTAATCGCGCTTTCTCCGCCCTACAAATGACACAAGACTTATTAATTAGATGGGGGCACAGCACAATGCTTAAGATCAGGTGAAAGCGAGAAATTACAATACATTTGTTTTTTTAAATACATTTTAGCAAACAATCCTTGGGCTACTTCTTCATTATATTAACTACTTCAATACGGTAGTCATTTCCTTAATATATCATTTTCAAAAGAAAAAACACAACAAAGGATGTATTTGAAAATATTTTATTTGATCAGAGTACTTTTCTCATGAAGTGGTTTTAAAGGAAAGTACGAATTCAGTAACTTAAGATGTTTAACGTATCAGGTTAAGCATAAGAAATACATTAAGGTTAATAAAGAAAGATAATAAAAACAAAAAAANGTCCCTGAGAAAGATCATTCTCATATCTTGTTATGTATTGAAAATAAAATGTTTAATAAACATAAGAAACCTTTATGGAAGGAAACAAATACAAAAGGTTAAAAACAACTGCAGGTAGATAAGGCTAGGTACTATAAAAAAAAAAAATATACAAAGTGGCGTAGCGTTCTACTCTGGGGGGCAGACCTAACAGGTAAGAAGACTATGAAAATAGCTTTTATTCACTGTACAAGAAGAAAACAAATGCAAAAGAATTATCATTGCATCCACTTACACGCACATGTAGAAAATGTATGTGGTCATATACCAAACCCAGCTAAAACGTGATATCAAACAGAAAGAGCATAGACATGTGGATAGTACGAATCTATGACTGGCATCGNTATGTGAAGTGGTACATTTCACTGTGCATTCTGCAATAAAACCTCACATTACATTAATGTGAAGATAACTATTCGCATAAAACCTTTCTACAGCTATAGCTTCAGCACATATAAACATCATTCGACTATGGTCAAAACAACAGAACACTTCCAAACTAGGAAAAGTAAGAAACCAAATAGGTAAATTCACACATAATGAAATGATAACCGGTGGGTTAAACAGATATACTTTAATGCAGTGGGGGTATGGAGGAAGCACCATTTATACTGTACCAGTGTATACCATCCTACTTCCAGCACTGCTTCAACATTTAGTCATGTCTAGTGAGCAGAGCATTATGGTCCTGAATTTAACATTATTATACAAGCAAATCTACACAAAATGTTGACATAAGTGCTATGGGGGGGGGGCAGCACAGCATTTTTGTTGAGGTATTTGAGAACATACCAAGGGCTCATACCGTATGTTTGGGTTAAAAGAAAGAAAAAAACAGAAATAATGCTGAGTACACATCAGAAAGATCATCTTTCTAATCAATACATAAATGACCCTCACAGCAGAAATCTGTTACATGTTTGCATGATATGTGAGTACACATGTAACAGATTTCTGCTATGCGGATCATTTATCTGTTGATTGGAAAGATGATCTTATTGATGTGTACCCAGCATAACACTATCTCCTTGCTTATTATCCCTATTCTGGCATATTGAATATCTTGCAGTAGCATTTATTATAAAACCTATTGTGCAGCTGTTATACCTTCCCAAATTAATACAAAATGCAAGTAAACAAAACCCCAGTGGCTAGGAAAGTAAAAAAAAACACTATAATATGGAGCAGTTCAATGAATCCGCATTAAAACTGACCTTTAATGCAAGTTATGTGCTTTGTTTGCAATATCTTTCTGATATACATGACCATGTTAAATAAAAAACAGACACACTGTTTCCCTTTTACTCTCTACTAGATACCATTCTAGAAAGTGGTAGTTTGCTGGTTCCTAGAAGCGTTAATCAAAGTGCATTATGATCTGTAAAAACATTAAGTGCCCTTATCTGACTACACTGCATAAAACCAATTATGCTTCCTTAGATTCAGAACATTAAAATTTAAATCAACTTACATAAAGAACGTTAAATATGCAATAGAAATTAGTCCCTGTGGAAGCCCATGGGCATGGGAAACAGCAACATAAAACCCTCAAGACTGTAGAGGTAATAAAATGCTGTAACAAACAGTACACTCCACGATTAGGAAAAAAATACCCTCTCAAATAAACCAAGTGACCCATTTTGTGACTTGAACGTCACAAGTAAAACGTCAGTTCATTAAAAACCACGAGTAAGAAAAAGCATATTGCCCATAATGAACGTTCCAGCATCAGTCTAATGCAAGTCACCACTGGCACTGCCAATGTACAAATAATAATGTCCCTCGTTTGAGCTGTATCAAATGTGCTTATATTATAGTATGTAAGTGGTTAGTTTACAGAAGGTAATTAAAGTGACTCAATGCGGATTTGCCTATCTGTAGCAAGCTCGGAAGACACTAAGGCTCTTCGAGTTGACAGCTTGCTGACCGCTTTCTGCAAACATGAAGATGATGGTTTGCTATTCAGTTTCTTTTCTGTAAGAGATTATTATAAAATGTTAAGTTAAGATGGGCAAATGCTAGTGATACACACTACATTGCAGAACACTGGAAATAAACTAAGAGGGACTACAAAACAAATGCTAAACAGGTTTTAATTTGTGTTGTTTCAACAAGAAAACCTTCAGCATACATACACAAACACACTACAGAACCTTTATGTGTAACAACCTGTTACTGCTATACCTAACGAGTCACTTCGAGGTATATTTACTAAGCGGTGAGATTGCAGTGAGGTTTAAAAGTGGGGATGTTGCCCATAGCAACCAATCAGATTTGAGTTCACATTCTCCAGTGTGTAAAATGAAACAGAGTTTGAATCTGATTGGAAAGTGAGGATGTTGCCCATTGAAACCAATCTCATTGCTTAGTAAATACACCCCTTCTTGTCTGGACAGTGATGTTTTTTGAGACAGCCTACAAACAGTGTAAAAGTGGAAATTATATATGGAAATTTGTTTGGTGGTGTGTAAAAAATTATTGTACTATAAGTTTACTAATGTAAGCAAAGTAAATTAAACATAGATAAAACAATGTGGTGACAAGCTAAACTCTTGTCATATCAAATGGGGACTGAAGAGAATGGATGAATGTGTAAGGTGTTTATAAATAGCCAATGTGCTACACATGGAGGGGATGGGAAAAAGAATTACATTTTGTATAGTAAGTTAATGACCATTACTGATCACTTGGAGGTCATTGGATGGTACTGAACATTTCTAATGTATTGTTGTGGCTATTAAATACATCTTTTTCTTTTTTAGACACCCACCCCCCCAAAAAAAACCATTTAATTGAACTGATATTACAAAAAACACCTTCAGATCAAACAATCCTGTACTCCAACAGAAAGCACAACCATAAAGTAGCAAGCCAATGCATCTGCAAACAAACTGAAGCACAGTGATTAGCAAAAAAGGCGAAGCAAGCATGAAATTAGTTTAGCGACAGATAACTATGGAAATATTTTGTACGGTTAGAACCCTCAAAAACACTAGTAAAATAGGACCAGTTTCAGGTGGTGGAAAACAACAGGTTTTCTGCACCCGAAGTGCATGCACACTAAGACCTTTACAGATCTGTAAAGCTTTTGCATTGTGTTGGTGAAAAAGAAAGGATGGAAGGATGTTGACATTACTGTCATGGCTGGCTTTAGCTCTTATGTACTATGCAGGTTTCCGGACCATTCTGCATATAAGCAAGGACATTGCAGAAACCTTGAGATAATGGGGTCTCCATGCATATGCCCCAACAAATGGTCTCCCCCTCAGTTTCAGCATCTCATCACAGGAAGCCTTGTTTAGGTTATCCAGCAGAAATGGTTCATAATCAATAAAAATAATATAGATTAAGTTAAAATAATTGCTTATCAATAAAATACTTTACATGCCCTTTAATGAAATCCATTAAACTTACTTACACCAATCATAGCAGCAGTAACAGCTACACCTGCTGGCTCACAAAGGAACAAAATATAAATTGGAAGAGAAACGACTCCCATATTACTTAAGTAATTGCACGTTTCTCTTTAATAACNGAGAGATACTTTGTTTTTACTTCCACATTCTTGTTGTGGTATATTGGTATACTTAACAACCACACACAATTCTAAACACTTGTGACTGAATGTGGGATACCAGCCCTTCATTTCACTGATGTAGCATTTTAGTATTACTGTCATTGAAAAACATTTGAACACATTTCACAATGCATTTCCATACACCTACAGAATGCAATCGGAAATGTTACTGCTCTTTTTTCTGTTCTATTGGGATACTGTGTAAATCTCTAGAAAAACAATAGGAAAGAAATGCAATTATTTTTATCAGTCAGAGACTTAAAGAGCAAAAGATGGTATTAAGAAACAGGTTATGCAAGACAGAGGCAACAAGCCAGCAGCTGCTAAGAAACTCAGCACTTCACAAACATACCAGACTTGCCCTTTACACAACCACTCCTAAATACAATGAGGGACTTCCAAGAAGATGACCTTTCCAATAAAAAGGGCTTTCCATACCAACCACCTCTAGTTTAAGATATGGGTGGAAGTGAATATTAATGAGGGTTGTCTTAAAAGGGGAAGTAGCAATTCAAACTAATATAACAATTTTCAATGCAGTACTTACTCAAGTGCAGCCTTCTTCTGGAGCTTCTCCCTCTCCCAGGAGGATAAATTGAGATCACCACCTAGGAAAAAAATAAGAGTTTAATTTAATAAATAAATTACATTCCAATATTCGTCAGAACATACATCAAGCATATAACACATGAAGACTTACACAGCCCATAATGGTATCACAATGGTGAGTGAGCTACAACCAGTACTTATCAAACAATTCTGGGAGCCCCACATCAAAGAAGGATGCTCCTTTACTTATAACAAAAAGAACATAACCGCTGCCGCGGTCTACACACACACACACACACACCTCCATCTACACACACACACACACACACACACACCTCCATCTACACACACACACCTCCATCTACATATGCATCCAAGTGCTTGCACTTATGCTAATACTTTTCCAGCAATAAATAATATTTGGGAGTTCCTTTATCATTGTGGCATTTTACAACATCACTTAATGAGCACTACAAGCANGTGGGTTGATTTCAGTATATGTGGTGTGCTTGTTCAGTGGACTAATATCATTAACTTACCTCTAAGGTGGTTTACAAAATACAACATTACTACAGCAATAATGGCCACTGCAAAGATAAAAAAAAACAGAATTTATTGAGGTACAAAGTAGTAACATAGTAAGTAGAGTACAGAATACAATGTACAAAATATAGAACAGTCTAAAAATTAGTACATATAAAAATAAAGCATGGTTAGACTAGCATGAAACTAACCATGTAATGAAGAAAGAGAAGCTGATAAAGAAGGTGGATTATTACAGGATAAATAGAAGGGGAGGAGATGGGGTCAGATAAAGACAGATAACAGGAGGGTGGAGGGCCTTGCTCATGTGAGTTAACATGCTAAGTGAGAGGGATGGACAGGAATGACTTATAAAAGAAATATACACACACAGTCAATGAAAGGGTATGTGAACGTTTATCTGAACTGACGTGAATGCAAAATGTCAGATATCTAGTGACAATATAAATCCACAAGTAGACAAGAACACAGCTTACTGCAAATACAAGCACAGAAGAAGACTTCTAGAAAAAGATATCCTCGGGAATCCAGGATAACACCTGCAACAATGGCAATAATAGCAAGGCCCAAGTTCTGTATGGACTGCATGCTGGAGGAGAGAACAAAATAATAACATAAAATACAATACAACACAAGTGAGACAACATAGAGAAGATTTGTCTCACATTATAAGCAAACATTATTTAGAGGCTTCATAATCAAATTATTGTCAATGACTTTATACTTACAATCCATATGCTGTACCCAGCTGATGCTCAGGCACAACAAAAGCCACCATAGGCCACAAAGCACACGCAAGAAGGGAATAGGAGACACCCAGAAGGCTCTGNAGAAATAAATGTCACAAACCACCAATGATATTTAGTCACAGTTTATATAATACCTTGTGTGAAACATATTAAACTATATGCTTCTCCCCCCTCTCTCACCCACACATCCCTTAACCAATTACAAAAGGAAATTACAACAGTGTTCTTTTAAGGAGCAAAAGATCATAAAAACAAAGTGTGCCCACACCTACCATAGCTATCCAGGGATTCCAGAACGTAAACGCCAACATCAGATGAGCAGCAAGAGTAGCCACAACTGCACACATCACCCAGATTATGTTTTTCCCAACCCGGTCAACCACAAAACCAAACACTGGAGACAGTGGCGCAGAGATGATGTAAACTACACTAGAAAGGAAGATACAAAAGCATTATGTGAAGAACTATGCAACATAGACACAGACAGGTCCCATAGCACGAGCACTGGCCTGCCANTGGGGGCTGTCAGTCCAGCTGCTTNCCCCTCTGTCAGCAAATGACAGAGCCGNCAGCATATGGATTTTTAGAAACTGCACTGAACTTGCCAGCTGACAGTTTAATGTACCTGCTTCTACTGTTCTGAAACACAGAACATATTAAATACANGTAACTGCCCTGTGTGTAACATACCTGTTTATTGCCCCAGCTTGTAGTGGAGAAAACTGAAACTTCTCAATAAAGAAAACTCTACAAGAAAAGAAATACAATTATAAAAGCAGATATCAATGTTATGAACACTTTTTACAACAGTCATATTTAAACTTAACATAAGAGTGAAGGTAATGCCCCCATACTATCAATCCTGGTCTAAAATACAAAACATAAGTAAACTAGAGTGTGTATGCACACTGTTACAACATGGTACAATATACATATCATACTGCAAAAATTACTGATCAATAACAAACATTGTATACTCACTTGCCAAGTCCAATGAACGGAAATACTGCTACATAGTAAAAAACACATACTAAAAATATCAGCCAGAGACTGAGAGAAAAGTCCTTGACATCGGTGAGCTTAATAACCTCACCTAGAAGGAAAGAGAAGTGAGCTGTGATTTCAGGGGGCATTAATTACTACAATCCAGAAATTATATAAAAATAGAAGATGATAACTACCAGTTTTTCCCTGTTCTTTGTTCAGTATTTTTTCTGCNCGCCTATCCAGATAACCCAGAACAAGTGCACACATCAAGGAAAACAGACACGTTATGGAACCTGCCAGACAGGAAACAAAATAACTAAGTACAATAGNTAAAATAATAAAAAATAAAACAAAACTTTAAAAAGAAAAATGAGTTCCTGCCTAAAACTAACACTATATAAACTACACTCCTGAGCAATACAAATCATCTTCATTTGCCTAGGTCACAAAAGCATACTTTAATATATAACGGACATACATAAAGTNATTAATGGAACACTATACAGCATGAGCAGAGGGGATTTAATCATGCTGAACATTTTGCGCAATCAGTGTATAAACGTATAGCATTAGGATTTAGTATATACAGCATGATTTACGGTTATGTACATAACTGATATTGTTTATGTGCTGAACAAACCATGTTGCCTGCGAGATTTATGTCTTCATTAACTGACCCACATATTGGCAGAAGCATTATTACAGGAAACTCCTTAAGAAGCTCATACTGAGCCAGAATGTTCATATGAGATGTCAGGTAAATATGTCTAAAGAAAGCAGGACAAGGGGCTGAGCTCCAGTAGGTTAATAGAGTATGGTCTCCTAAGCTGCATAAGACAAGACAACCATCGGAGGAAGGTCTGCAATGAGNATCAGAACCAATGTAACAGGTCCTGCACCTTTCACCACATGCAAAACAGCATGGCACTTTATTAAGGCAGAGGGGTTTACATCATTATTTTCCAAGGATAATAAATGTACACTTTAATATTGTTTTGCTCCACTGTTGCTAATTCCAGGTTGCTTTCCTTTCAATTACTTTACTAACAGATAGTTACCAATCATAAGGGTTACACCAAGNGTAGTGTAGCCTGCAGACCCCATAGCATCCTTTATCCGTGCGTACACAAGTCCCATGACATTCATATTCACCGTGCTGCCCTAAAATTACAAATACTCCATTCAATCTTCTTCCGAAGACTAACTTTAGAAATATCCATTTATAATTACAATAATTAATAAATCATTTACAGTGCATAATATACAGTGCATAACAGTTAACCATCTTTACAACAATAAAAGTTTATACTATTTACTCAGCTATAAACTTACCATGTAAGGACTGAAAAGTGTAATATCAATATCAGAAGCAAATTATTCTAGAGGTGCNATGAGACCTATATAGAATGTATATGAAATGCCATTCATTATAAACACATTCATAGGTTGGAGGATCCACTGTAACTCACCACTCTTGCCATACTGAGCTGCAAACCAAACACCAAGTTCAGCTCCTTTCCTTTAAACCAGCTGACAGCATATGTATTCTGAGCCACAGCAAGGGACTCCCCACCGATACTGCAAGGGACAAGCATAAGATCAAAGTTCAGCATTAGAAAGGGGTTACAATTGAT
>JABWIB010010347.1:4230-14690 GCA_016617825.1 Platyplectrum ornatum | reverse complement strand
AAAAATAAAAATGAAAATATCTCAAAGTGCTAAATCTACCGACAGCTTCAATATGGCATTTGCTGAATTTGATCATACACGAGAGATATGTACTCATTTCCAAAAAGTGCAAATATTGCCATTGTTTAACACTGTATTCTCTTTTTTTTGTCTATTTTATTTTTATTACACAAGGTAATGCGATTCTTCCGCCCCCTTTTCCGTGCCATGAAGCTCATCCCACAGGATTGTGGTCACCTGAGCTACAATAATACTTCATATAAAGGGCATGAATAGCACTGCAACGCAATACTATCGGAAGGAAGAACGAACAAAAAGAAAAAAAGAAAAGAAGATTATTAATTACAGGGTCCATCAACTTTTTTTTTTCCTTCAGTAATGTCCCCGTCCCCTTTTTTAAATTCCCAGATTGTGTATAATTCAAGTGCGAGCAAGTGAGCATGCAAGCATGCAGCCTCCTCCTCAGGGGGGGATCACGCTATTTCGGCTCACCCCCATGCTTCAGTTCAGTCCGTGATGGGAAAAATGATGATCTGTGCCTTTCATGTATTGGTTGATGGCCTTTGATCATCCTAAATGAAATTCTTCTGAACGTTATGCTGTAAGAAAGGAGGGGCGATTCAAATGGAAAAAAAACAAAAAAAACAAAACCGAAAAACAGACAAAAACAAACTTGGGAAAAAAAAAAAAACACACTTTTCCCATCGGGAGCACCAGCGTAAGCGGTAATCTGTAACCGCCAGCAGCGGATGGCAGCCATTAGAAAGAATGGTTATGCTGGATTCACTTACCTTCAGCACTATTTTAAAAAACAAAAACAGAATAGGAGACTTTTTTTGTTGTTGTTGTTACTCTGATGAGTAAAGTGCCGAAGTCGTTTTGTGGAGTTACAGAATTAGCGATTTGGGCGTTTGGCTTAGAATTGACAAGTTCCAGCGGGGCGAAGGGAACGGTTAGAATCCTGTGCAGACTTCGCCTGGCGGGGGAGAGCAATTCTCGGTCAAGTCCTGGGCCCGCGGCGAGCCTGCTGCCCTCTGGAGNGCCTCGCTGCTGGCCAGCCCCTCAGTGTCTTTATGCAGACTCTCATCTGCCTGTTCCAGAGATTCAGGGGAGCTGCCAGTGTCTCTTGCCTGCTCTGGTAAAGTGCTGTCCTTGCGTTCGCTTTCTGCCGGACCTCCCGCTTGCTGTCCTCGCGAGACGTCTACCGGTTGCGGGTGGGGAGTATGGGCTTCGGGGGCTGGGTTGATGGTGGCCCCGGGCTCGGTCCCTGCCTGCTGGGAGAGAGACTTCAGCTGGCAGTGACANAATGGACAAGTCTCCTGGACATAGAGCCACTTCTTAAGGCATCCTGCATGGAAAAAATGGCTGCAGGGTGTGATGACAGCAGAATTCATGTCCTGCAAAGACACAGAC
The DNA here is from genome assembly GCA_016617825.1 of Platyplectrum ornatum. Classification (NCBI taxonomy): domain Eukaryota; kingdom Metazoa; phylum Chordata; class Amphibia; order Anura; family Limnodynastidae; genus Platyplectrum; species Platyplectrum ornatum. The sequence continues at coordinate 13,277 of JABWIB010010347.1, read as the reverse complement.
ACAGCCTGGTGGGTGAGAGAGTCATTTCAATAANACTGGCGTCGGTAGTGATGACTGTAGAAACTTGGACTCCAAAGGGTTTCCCTTTTTGCAANCTTCCTTGTTCNAGCCACCACCGCAGCTCCTTTTTTGCGGNCTCTGAAAGATATATCCTTTGGGAGCGATTGACACTGTCCCTGTTCCATTGGTTTAGGAAGCATGCCTGGAACTGTCTTGAATGAAATCTCGCCCAGGGAACTGCATCCGCCGCTGAGATGAGTAGACCCTGGATCCTCATACAGTCGTTGGCAGTGAGATGTCTCCTGCCCAAGGCCTCCTGAATAATGGATATAATCTTTGAAGATCTTTCTTCTGTCAAAAAAGTTCTCATAAGTCTGGTGTCTATCCAGACTCCTAAATATCTTACCTTGGTAGATGAAATCAGCTGACTTTTGTCCCAGTTGATCAACCATCCGAATTGTTGAAGGGTAGAGATGACCTGAAGTGTAGCCTGGTCGGATTCTTCCTTGGACGGAGCTGCAATCAAAATATCNTCCAAATAAGGAAAAATAGTAATACCCATGAGTCTTAATTCTGCTATTACTACTACNAGAACCTTTGTGAAGGTTCTGGGNGAGGTGGACAGGCCGAAAGGTAGAGCAGTAAACTGAAAATGATTGTTTAGAACAGAAAACCTTAAATATTTCTGATGTGATAGACAGATCGGAACATGTAAATATGCATCCTTTAGNTCTACTGAAGTTAAATGCATACCTGGTCTNAAGTCTTGTAGAATGTTCCTCAATGTCTCCATCTTGAATGANCTGANGTTTAGTAGGGCATTGAGCTGNCGTAANTCCAGGATCGTCCTGAAAGATCCGTTTGGTTTCTGNACTATAAACANTCTGGAGTAAAAACCCAAGTATNTTTCTCTCAACGGTACTGGCCGTATCACCTTCTGGTCTGCCAGGTTCTGAAGACTTGAGAGGAGAGCTGTATAATAAGGTCCTTTCTTTGGGCATGGGGACGTCAGGAATCTGTCCTGAGGATGAGAGTGGAACTCTAGCTTGTATCCTGACCGAATGATTTCTCTGACCCATGCATCTGCTGAGGACTTCATCCATCTGGACTGGAAGAGAGAGAGGCGTCCCCCTACCTCCTCTCCTTCGACCAAAGATTTGGCGTCATTGTTGTCCCATACGGGGAGGAAATCTAGCCTCTCTTCCCTGGGGGCCACGAAAAAATGTTCTTGTAGTGGATGTCTGGCCTCTTCGGAATCCTCTGTTTGGTCTATAGGAACGTGCTTCCCTATATTCTGTCATGCTTTGTCTTATACCTGTACTTATAGGCCTACGAGCCCTATCCTGGGGCAACCACATGGATTTACCCCCTGACGATCTTGAAATAATTTCCTCCAGTTGTTTGCCAAACAGGTATTCACCCTCAAAGGGAATGGAAATAAGTCTTGCCTTTGAATGATTATCAGCACTCCAGGACTTTAACCAGAGTGCTCTTCTGGTGACAGCCACTGTAGCCGCAACTTTAGCCGCAATTTTTACCGCATCCAGTGTGGACTCACACAGAAAGTCTAAGGGCGTTTGCAGGTTTTTTATTGTTTTTAACAACTGCGAGCGACTAACTCCTTCCGTGACGTCCGCAGCGAGTGCCTGGTTCAAATTCCTTGCCACCCTGGATGTGGTGGCTGCTGCCGTGGCTGACCTGAGTGCCCAGCCTGCNATAATATTATATATACTGAGCAGTGCACAGTGACAGGATGATTACAAATCATGTCTGATGGTGCTACATGGGAAGACATTACCAGTGATCATTAGATGTGATTTTTAGCTCCCATAATCCATTGCTACAAAAATATTTCAGCATGCACAGCTACAAAAGCAAGGAGGTGAATCTGTGGACATACGTCTGGAACTGGATAAACACTGAACCATATCCAGCCCAATGCAAGCCCTCCGTACAGGAATCCACACGGTGAGCCCTAATTTAATCAACACCATGCGCCATTACTAAAAATAATGGAGGCATGGACAGAAGGCTAGTACCTAACAGTCCTTACTATGCTGTCCTGCAGGCACATCTGATACTGTCCCACTTCTGGATAAAAAGCATTAGGTCATCTAGATCCTCAATGTTTTCCTTTTAAGGGTTCACACGCACTTTAAAATTGCAGCCACTTCCCTTATCTAGATTACGGAAAACCACCCGTCTTGTAAAGCCACGTTCCCCTGCGCTCACCACCCGCTGGAGCTCTCANCACTCATATAGGTATCGCCCCCCCAGTAAGGATACAGCCCATTGCGGTCGATAATTATACGGTTTTAAAAATCAAATAATGCGACGCATTAGAAAACCTTATTTATGTGTGTGTGTGTGTGGCGATGAATCAATCACACCAAATTGCTTTAAATGCTCAACTATTGNGAGATTCACACCATAGATCATAGGAAACACATGCAGTGCATATAGCCGCTCCATAATGACTGCAATTGTAACACGATTAAGGAGCGGAAAGGCACATTTATATCTTACATCACACACGGTCATCAATGTAATCATANAATAGTGCACATGAAACAAACGCGTCAGCTTGGAGTTTATATCATTCAAATCTCCCCCTGAGCAGCAGGACCACAATGTAACCTGCCCATTCCCCTCCCGCGTGAAATATAAGCATCTGACAACGTGTTAAGTGTTTGCACATTTGCTGAGCGATTTATTCATCTTTTTTTCTACCCGTTTACAGTAAAGCNAGTCACGTAGCGCACGGCAACATGGACTGTTTACTGTCAAGCAGAAGGACCACACGGCAAGGTGAAGAATTTATAACAGGAGCTGCCTGATGGAGGGTCTGGAGATAAGGTTCTGTGAATCTCAGTGATGCAATAAATCGGGATGAAGTGGCCTCTGATGGGGAGAGCTTTTCAGGAAATTTAGATGGAAAAAATAAAAAACCCTTTAAATTAACTATATAACAAAAAAGCAACACGGACCACAATAACTACCACAAACTGTTACACCGTTATTAGACTTGGGCTGGAAACAATGCACTGTTCACATTGAACCCTGCTTTTTTCTACCAGTACACATCATTACCCAGAACATGTGCTGTGATTGGCTGTGATTGTTTGTTTACATGAGGGGAGGGGGGAGGGACAGGCAGTGTTGTGCTGGAAACACCCGACTGTGTGAGCCAATCAGAGCTGCACAAACACAATGGGAGCAGAAAGCCAGCTATGTAGTGTTCACACTGACTGAAAAATCTGGATAGGAGGGCAAAACCCCTTCTAAAAAGCAGCCTCTGACACCAGCTTTCAGTAGCCGGCTATTTGTAAATGGAGCGTTCACACGGAGTTTAGGTAATGTGAACGGGGTATCATACTGGTTGCAACTAATGAAATTTACCTCCCCTGCAATTTACCCTTGTTAGTTCAATAGTACGCAAGACTGGATGCAACCCAGTGTTTGCAGCTTCCATTCCATTTAGCCAGTAGGTGGCGCTGTTATTTCTCATTGAATCTCTGTTATCTCATCCATCATTGTAATTCTGCTAGTAAGTACACAAAACTAAAATAGTTCAAAGAGACTAATAAATAGTTGTCTATGCTTCTCATTTAAAATTAAATCCTACTATTAAATGTTATTCCCTTATCAAGTGTTATATAACCGAATGAACCCTCATGAAAACACGCGCTGTTCCTACACTTGCAGACTATCTCAGGAATGTGATGAGCCTTCCAAGCCAATGAATACTGAACTCGCACTCTCACCAAATAACATTCCAGCCCCGGGATCCGAGGTCTGTGTCTGACAGGTCACTTGCGTTATCTGCTTCACATCAGCCGCACCTTGGCAACTGATACACAAAGCAGGTTGTCAGAGATGGGGGGGCTCCCCGTCTCAGTAGTATCCTGGGCGAGTCCACCCCCCCCCACCCCACAGATCCCCGGCCAGGTGTTTTCCATGAACAGCTGCAGTGGAGGGGAATCTCTAGATACAGGAGTGCGAGCTTTGCATTTGTAACCAGAATAANATTTTTGCTGGGACGGGTGAGATCATTACTGGATCAAGGAAGATGGTGGAGTTCTTGTAAGACTCGGCCTCCCCATAAAAAACCATTTTAGAAAGAAATGACATAATATATATTTCTAGTATATATATATATATTTTATAAAGTGGTATTAAACATTAAGGGGGATTTCTCATTTCCACTTTTTACATTGCAAATCACTGCATACAACCCCTCTCTTCTCCCCACCTCAGTATGAAACTATTGGGGTGGATTTTGGCAAGAGAAACGTGTCAGCAACAATTTTTTAAAGGGCTACGATTTTATTTTTATATATAACATTTTATTATATATAACATTATATATTCTATTTAAAGTTCTCTTATGATACAATACTTATGGTTATGATGTTTGGTNTGTCTGATGCCCAATTAAGTTCATAAAAATAAAGTCCCTACACAACAGCAAATTAGACACCTATCTACAATTTTAAACAGGACTATATAAAGGTAAAGGTCATGTGTAAAAACGACACACAGGAAAAACACCCAATAACCCCCTTCTCCTATGAAACATGTATATATCTTCTGTGGTCCAAATTCATTGGGCACATTAGATTAGATATGTCCTGGGTGCAGAGCTTGCATTAAGAGTTTGTGTGTGTTTTAGGGGTGTATGTAGACAGTACAGCAATAACCTGCAAAACAATCCAGACTTTTTCAGTGGTCTGTGCACAATCTTTAAAACCACAGCCCTCGGATCATATAACCTGCATTGAGATCGAAAGCATTTAAACCCTGCACTGTAGCACTGGAAAACAAGGAGGAGAAGAAGAGGGAACTCCCCTCTCTTGGGCGAATACCCAGACATAGCTGGCACGCAGATCTGCATCCGGCCCATTGTCACTGGACGTCTGGATCAGGCACCAATGATTCTAATAAACTGGTCCTGTAACACTGTGCATAAGATGTGCAGATAAGTTTATAGCCGCATGATCTGCATGACTATGCAATGTTAGAGATCACCCGTCGTTCAGGCAGGAAAGGTTTGTTCTCATATGTACCTGGTNAGGAAGAGGAAGAGAAGCCTCTCGCGGGAGGTCGGCTGGTCTCGTGTGCTGAAGTATGTGTAGATCTGAAGAGCAAACAGGACCAGCCAGAAGACCATGAACAGCACGGGCACCACCAGCTGATTCCACAGGGACATTCCAAGAGCCAGGAGCCCATAGACTTCCACCACCTGCAGAGTAACAACACAGACACAACAGGTCATCAGAGGAGCATAACACACACGAGCAGACAGACAGAGCTTATTCATCTGTACACGAAATGTATCGAAGAACAGGAATCCTCATCAGACCCTTCATCCAGTGCTACTAGTTACTCCTCTCTTCGACTGTCACTTATTACCCGGGAAAACTCTCCTTATGTGGGAGATTCCTGCACCCTGGGTACACACTAAAGGATAATTATTTTATTTTTTTATCAATGTGTTATCTATAAACCTTTAGAGAAGGATTAATTTCACCATAACCGGATTATGGCCATAGTGTTACATGTTACACACAACAGTTTCATAGCACAAGTGTAATACAGGATAACCTGGCCCATGTAGCAAGTGATTGGACACGTGCGGAGGGCTGCTTGGGCAGTATTGATAAACCATCTGCATTGCAAAAACACTGACTGACCAGACTCCATTACAGGTCACGTTTCATTTACCTGAACGAGCTCCCTGTATGCGGACTTGGCGAGATTAAAGGGGACCAGCAGGTTGGATGCCAAAAAGTAAAGCACTTCCAGGCCGGTGAAGATCATGGCAAACTTGTTAATGACGACGATAGTTTCTATTGGCACGAGGCAGAGGCGAGCCAGCAGGGGGAGCATGTGAGCCGAAAACAGCCAGATCTGCTTGGTCTTCATGACGCAGGAGCACAGAGTGCAAACCACCAGCTGGCCTGCAAGACAACGACCATTAGAGAGAGCCAACGTCCTAAGCAGCCAGTTACGATCTCAATGACTAGCCCTGGTGTAGCCCAACGGCATACTGCTCAATCCCTAATCATTGTGCTACTTTGTGGCAANAGTTATTACCTTGCATATTAGCAATAGTAAGGTATCAATCACCTTTATTGTACATACGATTGACCCTACTTTCCCCCGCAGCCTAACCACAAACCCTCTCGTCCCCACAATTAAGAACAACATTTGCAACAACAAACTCATCTAATCTACATCCGTACTGATGGCACCCTAAAAAACGATTGCACATTGTGGATAGAGCAGGGATCCGCTCATTAACCCCCCGTGTGCTGCATTCAGAGATCAGCAGAGATCCACTGTTTTGCTAGGCTCTTTGTGTCAGGATAATAATAATGAAGCCCTGTGGCTACTGCTGCAGGAAAGTTGCCATCTTGACCTATTAAACTGCTTTATAAATGTAAAGGCTTCACCTTCAGGCATTGTATGTGATATTTATACACTCACCTACTAATGCGGTAATAAATCTATTCATGGACAATGGTTCCAGATGCATAGGTCCCTCATAGCCAGACTCCAGCTCACTGCGCACATAATCCCTGAAACACAAAAGGGTGAAACTTAAAAAGAACTAAATAAATAATTTGCAGCTAAAAATCTGTGTTATTAACATGCCACCTTAAGACACACAATCCAGGGACAAATGAAGCCTGGTTGTTATATTAATGTAATGAGGGCAGCATGAGAATACACCTGCCACATTTCATGGCTTCACAGTGAACACGGAGACGAGGTCTGTCCAGTGATTTAAACAGAAATAAATCCAGCAAAGCAAAAATGCCAACAGTGATTTAATGGCAGCGTCAGCCTGACTGATCTACTCAGCCCTGTCCTGCAGTCACTGCATTGGATGGACATCATGTACTGAACAGGACACAGNGCACTATCCTGAATCACTGCACGCAGATATAGCCTTACTCATCTCAAGATATATCCCAGCCCCTTCTCCCAGATCTTCACAGGATCTACAACTCATACAGAGCACTTACCATACAACCTGTCTGAGCCATTGTATAATACATAGCACTTACCCTTATGTATCAAGCCCCAATCTCCTATACAGTGTAAGCTTGCGGGCAGGACCCCTCTTCCCCACCCATTCTGTCTGTTACCATCCAGCAATGTTATAATGAATGTTAAAATTGCATAGCGCTAAATAATCTGATAGCGGCAAATAAAAACAAATTTATAAATAAATCAAATAAAGGAAAAGGATGCAAACCAAATAGTCATTAATACCATCCTACAGCGATACATGAACAAAAACAGTGTCATATACAGGGTAAAGATATACCACAAACACCTAAGAATGCACATTAACTCAGATTGTGTNTGTGTGTATATGTGCAATGCAGTACATTACGTTCCTCACCTGGAGATCTGGTGTCCGGTGTAGAGCAGCAGAGCAGTTACAAAGTAGAGGTACAGCTGAGCGAGGTGTTGTCGAGGTAAAGTGAGAAGTACAACACTCAGGATATAACCTGGAGGAAGAGAGAGATGTGGAATTACAATGCGACACAAACGCTGGGCCAAAATAGAGCTTAGCTATAAAAGATTGAGGTTCTGTCATTCACCTCTCTAAGGGCAATATATGCTAAATAGCAGAAATGGAGTGGAGATGTTGCTCGTAGCAACCAATCAGATTCTAGACGACAGTCTTTAGTACGTAATAAGAAAATTATATCTAGGATCTGATTGAAAGCCAAGGCCAACATCCCCACTTCTCTATTCCCATATTTTAGTAAATAAGTAATTGGTAAGCTACATGGACCAGATCCAGACTTTAGGCAGGATTGACTTACTCACGAGTGGATAAAACCCAGAAAGAGAAAATAGCAGCTGTTAATAGGGCAAGGTGGCTGTAATACAGAGAGCACTGGCTTAATATAAAGCATCAGACTAAGATCTTGAGTTAGAAACAAACAGTCTTGTAGGTAGTTTTACCGGATTCATTTGTTGTTCTAATCTACGTTGTTTACATAAATCTGACAGGTTTACGCTAAATTTCATCATATGAATCCCTGCTGATAGAGCAATGGAAAACACGCGTACGTGCTTATACGTATATACCAGACAAGGCTTATCTTCTAGACAGTACTAGAGTGAAGTAGGTGAACAGGAAATGTAATGTAAGAGGATAGGATGCGGAGGGTGTAGAAAAGGTTATTACATGCTATAAACACATTAACCCGGACTCTGCTTCCTGTGCTAACAGAGTTTACCATTTACCAACTAATCGCTGTGAACCCTGTATACACAGAAGCCTATTCTCATATACGTGTGGTAAAGAAGATTAACATAGGGTATTAGAGATCGTCATTACAATCAGCTGACCCTCCCCGAGTGCTATATGGAAAAAAAAAAAAAATTTTCATATGATCAGAACAGAGAGAAGCGATATTTCGGCGAGTTCATTACAGCAACCCACAGTTGGAACTTTTCAGTTCATAGAAGTGAAAAGTTGGGGTTAGGCTGCAGGGAGGGAAAGTTAATAGAAGAGGCATGTTAGGGTTAGGCTGCAAGGGGGAAGGCTAGGGTAATGGAAGGGGAGGGTTAGGGTAGGTCAGCGTCTGATCTTTTGGATCCCTGGTCACCATCATACAAACCTTTCTAACAAGTAACATGTATAAGAGCCAGGATTTACACGTCTCATTGCCAACAAGTAAACGCCATTGTTTAAACCAGAAAGAATTCTCTTCAGGGCAGGAACATCGCCATCAGCATCTTATATGAGGAAATAACTGCGTATATCTACAATGATAACATTCTTGCCTGAATGTGGGTTGAAGTATTTGCACAATGCACTCATTAAAATATATAGCAGCCACACAAGTGGGATAAGGTCAGATACACACTATGCAACGTCCTCAGCTACAGGCATAGCGATCATATACCAGGGGACGTACGGCGGTGAACAGTGAACGCGCACCACCTGATAACCATCCAAGTAGGATCCAGCGTTGGATGTATCGCTCAGTAAAACTAAAGGATTTGACATTAGACAA
>JABWIB010010341.1:0-18121 GCA_016617825.1 Platyplectrum ornatum | reverse complement strand
ATGCAGGGAGAATACTTTATTGTTGCATGTTGCACACAGATACTGACCAGCGTTACTGTTACACTGTTATTTCACTTGTGCTGGAAACATCATCTCTCACCTGTAATACTGGTTGCAATTCATTCAATTTGCCTGCCCTGCAATTCATCATGGTTTTGCCCACTCTTGAAAAATCTTTCAATTGGATACAATTTATCTTACCGTGTGTACCCAGCTTATGTCTTCAAACATGCATGTGAATGCTTATATCTATAATATCATATAATTAGAAAATGACTGCATTCTGAGTATGTGTAACAGAGGTGTAAACATGCTGAAATGATGTTTTGGTGAATGTAACAATTAGCAAACAATAAACACTTCATTTACATTCTGTCCATAGTGCAACAGCATTTGTTCTGAGCGCTGCATAGATTGCTTCCTTTGGTCATACTCGTGTATGTTTACCCCAGTCACTGACTTGTGGCAAATGCTTTTGGCAACAGTTTTCTGTTTAAACAGTAAAACAAACATACTATTCCATTACCACAACACTGCTTAATCTCTTCGGGGAAAGCATTTTTTTCTTGAATGTAAATCGAGTAACCAACGTGGCTTCCTTACACGATGAGTATATAAATATAATGTATGTAAAATAAAAGTGACTGGAGCCATGGAGACCTGACATGGACAGGAGACCTGTCCGAGAAGTGTATGAAAGATGAGCTCTGCAGCAGGGAGAGGTATGTCAGTGAAGGGTGACCTCAGTGAAAGCACCCTTGGTTCAGGCATAGATCCCATTTCAATGTCTAAATTCATTTAGTTGCATTTTATGTAGTTGTGCTGCCAAGGGACGCTCAGTCCTTGACTTTGGCATAGTACAACCTCTCCTCCCATGGTAAACAACAATTCAAACACGGAAAGGAAAAAATATGCTATGATCAGTTTCCTCCATAGATATAATTTAACCTCTCTTATAAGACTAAATTCACTTAAATATGTTATTGTTTTTAGTAATAGAATTCTCATTACTTCTTGTTCCAAGTTTCGATTACTCTGCAGTGTGTTTATTTCCCTACTTTACTTTAGTGCTACAAATAAATCGATTGAAATCATTATTATCCTAGCAAAAATCATAGGATTGACTACAGACTTTTGATTTTCATGCAGATGGATTCCTGACAAAAGATTGATAGATCATTGATGGACATTCAGCATCCACCGCCTACATTAAGTGTTCTGATCCCGGCATGTGAAAAGTAGAGAAGTTTGAAATGACATCTGTTAAGAGGCAATGCCTATACTGTAAATGGACTAAGAAGATCACACACACCTCAACTCAACCATCCTATTGGAAAGGTAATTTTTACTAAACTTGGATTTGACTGGGTTGTAATTATTGTTTTGGTTGTTTCTTAATTTTATTGCACAATGAAAGGTTTTTGTATATAACCCAGACACTATCATTAACTATGGGGCAGATGCAATTGTGTGGACATTTAAGGGCTAATTCAATCCGCGTTTAAGAAGTGAAAAAGCAGGTTGTGTGCTTTTTCGCCTGTATTACTTTAAGGCTGTATTACGCGACGTAAAAAGACGCAAATTTTCTCTCTTGTGCTGTTTGCGTAAGAGGGAAAAACATTGCAACCAGAAGACTGAATCGGCCCTTGGGGTCATGATTGGTAAAACATACTATACTGTGTTTTTTATTATTTGTTGTAAAATAAATGTTTATTATTGTGATATATTTGTGCTTAAGAATGTATTATATATTTTGGGGTAGAGACCCAAGAGAGTTGGTCGTATTAGATTTATTTTTATTTTTACAGCAGAAAGTGCACCTTAAATCCAATCAAAATGAACAGATTTCTGTGAGAACACAGTAGTCTGGATCTGGCCCATAAATCTCACAAAAGGGGAATTTCTCTTTGAAAATTATTTCATTCTTCCGTTGTCACTTCACAGTTTGCAGCAAAATATTCAGTCACTACATCCTGTTACACCCTATTTAGATAAATAATGTCCTTCTTAATCTGCTCAGAAATTAAACACTACATTGTTGTTTAATGTGGGATGTTAGTGGATTAAAAGCCTTTATAGAGGAGGTTATATTACTAGGTGAACCTAGGACAAAGGGTTAGGGACAGTGTTGTAAAATCACAGTGCTAGCTGCTGACATGGACTGCTGTATTTTATGCTGGCAATGGGATCACAATCCAATTAGGAGAAAGTACAGCTAAACACAACATAAAAGTAAGCCTAAGAGCACTATTGAGTGAAGGGCACAAATGTTAGTTCTGGATATTTTATACATCAATGTGCTCCAAAGCTTAGTTCTGCCCCAGACTGCGACAACATCACTGACATAACATGGACTGCATCTTTTGTATATTGTTTTTTTAAATTTGAAACCTAATATGTCAGCAGCGGTTCATGAGTACAATGTATCCTATTAGATAGAGTTAAGTCATTTAGTGCCAGCGGGTTTACTGCTGCCCATCTCCATTTCTTACCATAATACCAGGTGGTAACAAGTCTCCATATGACTCTTTGCAATACTAACCAGAATAACTAGTGCCAGGAGACAAACTCGCACAGAAATGGACTCGGACTTAATGTTCTGTATTTTCCTCTAGGACTCTAGTAATGAGTTGTGACTTCATCATATTTGGAGAAATCCCTTGTCTTTGTAATAGTGACGCTTAAAGAGAGAGAAGAAAAACTGTTACAATTTTAAAATTTTTAAGAGAAAGCTATATGAACCTGAAATTCCCACTCCATGAATGTATATCTACACAGTTGTTTGTAAATGAGCCATAACCATCAGATGAGCCATGTGACAGGTGAATGTTTTTGCTCAAAATATGATTAAATTATGAAGTGTTACTTCGCAGCATACTGACACGCTGATTCTTGTCTGCATTTCATACTCCATACTATATCTCAAAAATGTAACCAAGATAAAAAGACAAAAACAGAACTCTGGCTATGTGCATGAGAGGTGGAGGCTTTTAATCATCTTAGAGTCAAAGAAGGAAAAAACATCTGTACTTATACTGTACTTATACTGGTAATCCCTCTAAAAACAAATCAGCTTAAAGATATGAAATCATTCACAGATTTAACATGCTGGTGTGCAGTAACCCTTTAAAGTAACCCTAGGTAGAAAAACCTACGGATTTTGTTTTTGCCTTATATTAATACCAAAAACTGCACAGTTAATTCGGCACCCACGTACCTCAAGAATGTTTTCTGAGGTTCTTTACTACATTACTTATACTTGCCAAATCGGTAAGAATAATTTAATGTGGGATTGGGCCCAAGTAAAATCCACCCAGTGGCCATGTTGTTACCAACCTTTGGGCCTGATTTAATTGTGCGCAAAGAAGTGAATGTAAATTACATTTGAAAAAAACTGCTCCCTCCTATGAAATGCATTGTATGTGTGTATTGTTGTGGATATGTGTGGATATTTGATTGTAAAATAACGAGCGCGTAGTACATTGTGCTTCACACATTTTCCATCAAACCTCTAATAGGTGTGAATGGTCATAAAACTTTTTATTCTGACAGGCGGAAGATCTGTGACTGCTAAACAGCTGAAATGTCAGCAATAAGAAATTCTTTTATAGTTCTGAATTCATACACTGCAATACTATTTTACTATTGATTGTAGCAAAATGATTAAAAAGTTATTCATTCAAATGCTGATTTTTAATTATTTTTCTACAATCAAAAGTAAAGCAGTATTGCTGTGTATGACTTTAGAACTGTACTGCCAGAATGTATTAATGAAATGATCACAACTACTAGAACTGTCTGTAGTCATTCATGAACTGACTAACTGCTTTTAGTTCAGTGCCAAAAAAGAATAGCCCTCAAAAAAAACAAGCAAATAAATGGCACTAACATGAGTACTGTGTATACTCGAGTATAAGTCTAGTTTTTCATTACATTTTTTTGTGCTGAAAGTGCACCCCTTGGCTCATACTCGAGGCATTGTCCTGTATGATGTCAATCAGTTATCCCAGGTTTTAGGTGAAATTAGGTGCCTCCGCTTATATTCAGGTCGGGTTATACTCAAGTATATACTGTAATTAAATCAGGCACTTTGTGGTACTTTCCTATTTCACATTGTGCCATTAAGAGATCTAAGGATGGGGGGAAATATTATTTGTATTACTTCTTAAAGTGGTATGGTATTGTGTTTAAGTATAATTGATTGGAGAGTTCTCAATTTCTGACATGATTTGATGTCATTTCCCTTCTGCAGCTTTAAATAGCTATCATTATTATTATTATTATTATTATTATTATTATTATTATTATTAATGTTTATAAGGTGCCACATAATTTCCACAGCGCCATACATAGTGATAGTACATTAATAGCATGGGGTATACAATAACAAACATTAAATCATATATAGCATGTGGTACAATGCTATAACATGCAGTAACTAAGACTTGGGAAGTGTATAATATATTACACTAAAGAAAGACAGGTAGATAACAGGAGGGTGGGGGTCCCTGTTCATGAGAGCTTACTTGCTAAGGAAGGGATAGACACTACAGAAGACATTGGGATCAGGGGGAGAGGGTAGAGAAGAGATAGATTGCCTAATAGGTTGGGGTAGGCTGTTTCAGTGGAGGGGGCGGCTCAGGTGATGTTCCTGGATGTGTGCTTAATAGGTGGTGATATAGGTGAAGTTGGGAAGTGAGACAGCGGTCATTAGCAGAGCGGAGGGGATGGGAAAGTGTATTGATGGGGACGAGCGAGGAGGGGTAGAGGAAGAGGAGAGGGCTTTGTAGGTGGTGATGAGGAGCTTGAAGAGAATTCTGAAGGGAATAGGAAGCCAGTGTAGAGATTGTCAGATCGAAGAGGTGGAGGTGGTGGGATTGGTAAGAAAGTTGAGTCTTGCTGCTGCATTAAATAAATGGATTGTAAGTAAGTTGTTGGGAGGCCGCAGAGAGGGATGTTATAGTAGACAAGACGTGAGATGATGAGTGTGAATGAGCATTTTGATGGCTTCAGTGGAGAAGAAGGGACCGATACGGGCATTGTTGCAGAGGTGAAAGTAGCAGGATTGGGAGTGGGCGTGAATGTGAGGAATCAGGGATGACAACTAGGCAGCGGTCATGGGCTGTGGAGGTTATGGTGTGTTGTAGATAGTGGGTAGCGATTTGATGCGGGGGTAAGGAATAATACTATTCACATTTTTTTCAAGTTCAGTTTCAGGAAGTGCTGGAACACACAGGCAGAGATGCCTGGGAAGCAGTTGAAAACCTTGGAAAGGAGTGGAGGAGAGAGGTCAGGGGAGGAGAGATAGATTTCTATATTATCTGCATAAAGTTGTTATTGAAAGCCGTAGGAGTTAATGAGTGTAAAGGGAGAAAAGAAAGGGGCCAAGTACAGAGCCCTGAGGGACACCAACAGGAAAAGGAGTGGTGAGGGAAGAGGAGCTGGTGGTCGTGATGGAGAAGGAGTGGTTGGAGAGATAGAAAGAGAGCCAGGAGTGGACAGAGCCTGAGAGACCCAGGGAGTGAAGGATTGGGAGTAAGAGAGCGTGATCACAGTGTTGAAGACAGCTGAGAGGTCCAGGAGAATGAGGATGGAGAATTGACCTTTAGATGTGATAGTAGGTCAGTGGTTACATTGGTGAGGGTGGTTTCTGTAGAGTGGAGAGGATTGAACCCGGATTGGAGAAGATCCATGATGTGGTTGTCTGTGAGGCGGGTATAAATAAATACATTTTATATACAGGGATCATTTGAGATTAGTTCACATCCATCTTCAGCCTAAACATGACAGTCCAGACTCCCATATCCTCTTGTTGTCAACCATCACACACTGCAGTGACACCTGCAGTCCGAAGACATTGGTGAGTATCTCTTAATTCAAGCTAAGATGCATTTGCCACTAATTAATTTGTCATATATAGAAGATTTCAACTTATTGGTTATTAATGGCAAAGCCATTGCTTAATGTCCAAGTTTCTGCAGTTAAACAATGCACAGATGACTTTAAATTGGAAAACAAAAATTTCACAAATCTAAAAAAAAATATGTATAATGTTACTTGTAAATACCACTGATTCATTGGATGTCTGCTAATGTAGTTTGAACAGTGGAAAAGTACTGCCATGGTACTGCAATTCAGTGTAAGTTAACTGTTAAATCTTTTCCACTTTGATCTAGTATTATATTTATCCCTGTATAATGAGATTTATTACTTTATGTAGGCATGATACACCTTATACCTTAATGATACATATATATATATATATATATATATATATATATATATAAATATACATAAAAAACTAAAAAAAAACACCACCTCCCTAAAGAATATATATAGATATAGACACTCAGGAGACTTGGTAACTTGGTAAAGTTTATTGTGTCATGTTCACAGGTCTAACGTTTCAGTCATTTACATATGACTTTCATCAGGGTAAACAATGGTATAGCAATATTAGCTATTGTGACCATGACACAATAAACTTCCATGGCTTGTTACCAAGTCACCTAAATTCTCAGTAGACATTTAATAGACAACGCTGTGCACTGTCACTAGGCAAGGTCTGTACAATTTCCATCACCAGATGTCACTGGCACCCCATGACTCTGTGGTCCCTCCTGACCTTGGCCAGGTCTTCCATACCTCAGGATGCTACCACTACTAAACACCTTTTTCAGAATTTGGGGCATAGGGGAGAATATAACTTTAGAGTCACTGGCGGGGAAGCAATGTTCCAGATCCTTACCTGACCAGCCTGCTAGGACATCCAACTCTGCCGCATGGCCTCCTCCACTAAAGTCCCCGGCTGGGAGATGACTGAAGCAGAGTTGTTCAAATGTCAAGGTATGCTGTGGCTTTTCTACTCGGCCCTGGGTCCTCTACCCCAGTGGCGACTTGGGTCTTCACCAGGCTCTTCCCTCGGAATATGGCTCTCCAAATACCATCTCTGATTTGTCCCCCTCTAGCATCTTCCGCATCTCTAGCAACAGGTCCGGCTACTCTTGATTCAGTTGAAGGCACCGGCACTTGAGCAGTCAGGGTTCTACAGAGAACAGGATACCTCTCTTCAGTGTCAGACGTGATGCCCCAGTCTGTCATTAATGTTTGACTGTGCCAGGGACTTGCCCCTGTTTGCCTCTTCCGAAGCCCCCTTTGACTCCTATAACTGGGCCATTTAACCCTTCCATGCCTAGTCCTCCACCTCCTCAGCCTTTCCACACAAGGACTGGACTGGAGTTTATTGCAGTTTATTGGAGTCCAAAAGTTTATAACTATATCCCCTAGTTTATATTCTGCATTTTAACCGTATATCCTGTCACGGGTGTGCAACATCAGTACAGAATCAGGAAGTTACACTGTGAAGTACCAGTTTACTGTAGGATTATTGGGGAACAAAAACATGATTGATTTAACAAAGCCAGCTCATTTTAATTTTGACTATTATTTTTTATCTTTATTTATCTAACCTCCTACTGAAGAAATATGCACAAACAGCAGATTACTGATGTTATAACAGAGCACTTTGCTTGAATTTCCAATATGTGCTTTTTATTGTACATAGAGCAAAATCATGCAAAAAGAACACGGCCAATAAAAATAGAAATAGAAAAGTTCAGATTAACCGGAGGCTGATTCCCATTCCCCCTCCCATAAGGAAGGGACTCTGCAAATGAATCCATACTTTTCTTGGGTACTGACCTACTCCTCACCAAATCTAAAGGTCAATTATACACCCTCATTCTCCTGGATCTCTCAGCTGCCTTCAACACTGTCGATCACGCTCTCTTACTCCAAACCTTTCACTCCCTGGTACACCCTACATACCTCGCCTGTCCCCTTGTGTACTTTGCGTATATACACGCCCCCTCTGCTCAGTATGTAAATTGTGAACATTACACAATTTAGGTATTGATCTCAGAATATAGTGCCGCTTCCTGACTCCTGACGCTTGTCCGATTGTAAAGGCAGAGGTTTAGCAGCTTATGTACCTTAAGTGTATCGAGCAAATCAATGGTCAGTGCGATCACTGTCTGCTTGCTTTTCTCGTCTCCCCTTCCTGATGCCCTCATTTAAATGCCCCCCCCCCCCCCACTTAGGGAAATTTTAGCGGGCAATGGAACAACAAGGGCGTGGAACAGTGTTTTCCACAATCTGGATCCAGCCCATTGCTCCTATTACACAGTTTAAAGAATCAGGTAAAATGATGTAATGTATTTGGAATGATATACAAAGATCTTAAAAACACACACTACACACTAACTTGATGTTGTTCCAGATATTGTTTATTTTTTTGTCAATATGAGAATCCTAACCATATAAAAACAGAATTTTGCTATGCAGTCATATCCACAAAATTTGCTTAATTGTTATAAAAATTGTTCCCTAAAGACAATTGTATGCCCCCATTCATCAAAGCAGCTCTTACATTGGGATGCCTATCACATAAATGTTAGTTGTCCAGTATATAGCAGAAGTGTCTGACTGTTAACATAGCATGCGGTGCCCCTAGGGTATGACTGTAACTCTGCTCATTTAAAGGCTGAGACGGGAGATTTGTTGGAGACAAGTTTTGTTTTTTGTTGTTAGTGACAAGGATTTGTTTCTTGTAGAGATGGGTGTTTCAGGAACCCCATAGACTTCAAAAGGTGTTTGCCCAAGCAATGCTGCCATATGACAACCTACTGCTTCCCCAATATATCCTGACTTTGTTCACCCTGTGCCTCTTTTAGAGAGTCAGCAACAAGTATTAGAGCATGATAGGTTTTTCTTATTGATAACTTGTATCTAGAAATATAATACTTACACAACAGTAAGACATGGGAAGTATCTCCTTTTATCATAACAAGTGAAACTATGGGAAACCCGTACATGGCCTTTGCTGTTTATTGTAAACATAGGATACAGATACTCTGAATGCTGAACTGGCAGAGGAACAGTAACAAGAATCCAAACAAGTTGGATACAGACTGTTGACAGTGATGAGAGTCTTATTAACTGGTTGTATCTTTCAAAACATGCGGGTATCAATTTAGATTGTAAAGACTTGTCAGGTCTATTAAAGGCATTAAATAGATAATGAATGGGACTTAAGATTCTATGTACTTCAGGAAATATCCAAAGTCTTTTGGTGATGTAATGACAATAATACTGACTATAAATACAGGTATTGGTACTTGTACTTATAAAACTATTATTATATAATGAACAATTTCCCATTTCTCTTACACCCAAGCAAATCTGTTAATCGCCAAACAGAGTCCACCTATGATGAGTAGGCTTATGTGGGAACACCTGGCCTTTTTATCCTCTTGTGTAGTGACTTCACAATATAAATTTATTCATTTCACTGCTGAATTTATTCATTTTACTGCTGAATTTATTCATTTCACTGATAAAAAAAAGTCCTTATAAATATAATAAATAGACATAACGATTGATAACACATGACCAACAACAAAAATACAATAAAAAAGACGTAGGCATTATGTATACTGTCTTATTTACAATGTTTTATAGCCCCTAAATATTATACCTAGCATTAATGACATTTTACAAAGGCTGTTCTAAAGTACAAATCAGGTATATGACAATTATTAATGTATATATGGTGTAACTTTTACTATATCAGGAACTGTTATTGATTATCATTATTATTAATATAATTATTAATAACAGTAACAATAATAATAATAATAATATTTTTGTTTTACATATTACATTTAATAGGTTACATTTTAATGGATAGACTAATTCACACTAAAGTGACAGACATTCCTGGGACAAAGCTGTGAGCTACATGCATAGTGTAACACTTGCGAGGTGGTCCTTTCTCCTGTTCTCTGGAATATGAGTCGGTACAAAGTCATACCATGAAAAATGAGTCATTCTTCACCTAGGGCAAAGCTTAAGGCACCTGTCTCAGACAGGGTTTCTTATTAATAGATTATTTACAGTTTTGGAAAGTAAGACAGCGAGCCGGAACCCTGTTTCCATGTACACAGAGTGGAGCACCTTCTGTCCTATAAACCAGAAATGCAATATTTAGATGTATCCAGCATTCTATACAAAGTTATGTTAAATGAAATTAAGAGTCAAAGAATTTGATGACGTGATTCAATGCAAATCTCTTCATATGAATGCAGCAGTCCATAATGTTATTCTACATAGAGTTGCGTTGTTGCTTTTTTGCATTTTATTCACTCCAGAACTAATTGAACCTTCTGTTTCTGCTACGTTTTCCATTTCTCTGACAGACCTCTTGTCTATTACAGCATCCACAAATGTATATATATATGACATTACATTTATATTACACAACAAGGGGATAGTCAATAGACATCAACACCTCAATATTAACTAAAGGTATTTACAACATTCATTTTACACAGTGCATATACATTTTACAAATGAAACAATTATCAGCATGCTGATTCATGCATACACAATGCGTAATTTACCAGTGATCCATGATTGTCTTCTTTCTTACCTGGTTGGTTCCATCATTGATCATGAAATGAGGTAGTTTATAACTTGATTGTGAAAGCGTAGGCACTAATATGATATCATTCCAAGCTTAAGCCGAGTAGTGTGTACCTACGATTCTTAGTAATAATAGTAGAAGTGGATTAAACTCATGATAACCATGGTAAATGAAGAGTAAATTGTTGTGCGTACATACAGCTCCATTGGCTTTACGTAGCCTACACCAGTGCCCACAACTCTTGACTGTCTGACGTTACTTGTCAGTATTATATGGAGATTAATGTCGCCATACTGATCCTGGAGGGGACTGTGACATAACTTATAATCATTACAGCATCTTGTTCAAACACCCTGCTTCACCCTGTGTCCTGGATTTGACTGGGATCAATACAATGTTTCCATAGTCTCCAGCTACTTTCTGCTTTTCTTCAAAGTGATTTAAGAGGAAATGTGTCATATGCAGCAGCTTACAAGGTCTAAAACCTCAGTTATTGTGCTATGATTGGCTGAGAGGTTAATAGTGAGCAATATAAGCAAGAAATTGACACTGACTAGTGGCAGACATTCATTCTCCAGGCATGTTTTGAGATTCTTTCGTTAGAGCTGCAGATTAGAGAGATTTCACATTCTCCAGTGTGTAAAATGAACTTGAGAACTTGAATCTGATTGGTTGTTATGGGCAACTTCCCCACTTTTAATCTCACTACAATCTCACCGCTTAGTAAATATACCCAATGTGTTAGAAAAAGAAGCAAACCAGTTATTAATGTATTTTATATTATTTAGTTTGGCATCTAATATATCTAATGCTATGAAACATTTATGGACCAGATCCAGGGTAGTTTACCGATCCAAATAGCGCTTGCACTAGCATCATAGCCAGACAATTTTTAATGCCCAGTGATACATGGGTGTGATCTGTGTTGTGTGGGGTGGTAAATTACATGTGGGTTCATTCATTATATTTTTCTGCTTCATTAAACTGTATCCTCCTTTATCACACTTGTGCTGCAGTGCATGAGAGTGGATTTCAGTGGCTGCCTGAAGCCATTATATAGTGCTTTAGAGAATGGTGGCATCAACACTGACATTCATCCTCATGCACCTCAGTATGAGACCTGAAGATTGGTTATATATGTGGGTGTTTCTTTCAGATAAAGGCCTGGGGCTGTAGTCCCATCAGCCACATTGTTAATTTGGCCCTGACTAGTGTTGTGTTTCCAGGACCAGAAAGAGAATGTATGGAGATGGTACAGTGAGTGTGTGCTCAGTTCCTCATGCTAATATTTTAACTGTGGGTGGTTGGTACCTTTAAGGACCTGATTACTAGATTGTAAGTCCATTTGAGTTAGGAGAACATTCTCCGGTTGACTATATAGAAGTGTGGATCCTGTGGGGATACTTCAGCCAAATATACTGGCTTCATGGAAATGTTTAGGAAACATTTCTAGTTTCCTTGTTTTTTTATTTGGTGAAAACAGGTGACAGGTTGAGGACTTGACTCTGGTCTGTCTTTATTAACAAACAAATACAACCCTAAACATTATATATTGTAGTCTCTATATCTGATGCTGGTCGCTTTGACAAAAAAAAACCAATGTGACATCTGCGTCATCCAAGGTGTTAATCATTTTACACATAGGATTCACAGCTCACACATAAGACATCTGCAGGGTGAAAACATTAAAAAACATCACACGTTATATTTGACTGTTATACAATGAATGATAACATACTTTTCACTTAGGCATAGCCATTTTTAAACACTCATTCATGGACATTATAAAAAACTCCCACCCCATCACTAAAAAGAAAAAATGTTTTTTAATATGTCTGCAGCTTATTTCTTTTTTATATTATTTTGCACTTACATCAAAGGGATTTCTAATGCCTTATGTTCTTGTTACCATCCTCCCCTTTTTGATGAGTTGATGAGTTGATGTTCATAAGAGGTAACGAGGGAAGCTGGTTCTTTGTGGTCTGGTTTGTTAGTATTGATTTACACCCTTTCAGCATTTCAGTTGAATTACAGTTTGAATACAATGCATACAATATGTTACAACCACCAATGACTTATCTCTTTTTCTCTCCTAGGTTTTAGTCCTTAACTAAAGTATGGAGGAGCAATCCTGGTACCATAATTATCCTTTTACAGACGGGTGGCTTTGGAGGAGTGTTGGATAACCAATACAATGAGAATGCAATATTATGAAGCAAGCATCATACCTGTTCATCTTATGTTGTTAAATGAAGAGTAAATAGCTGGAATAAAGCTGTTTAAACAAGCTGTTGCATTATTTCATAAGGTTTATGACATCCATGGAAGACCACACGGATGTATTTTAATATAGCCTGCTTACTCATTTAAGGGACTTCTTGCTTAATCACCATAAGTATTTTCTCACATCACCTTGCAAGTGAGAAAACTTTGCAACAAAATCAGTATCAATAAAGGTCTTGTAAAGATAAATTTTAGTTTTAAAATACTAATGTTCTTTCTTTGAAGTATTTAAAGTGGAGCTGTTCATGTTATAGTATGACCTGCTATAACCAGAAAAACATATAGGGCTATTTGAAACCCACATTTGTCGTCAATATTTATTTTGATTTAACAAAGTTAAATTTGAAACAGTTTGAGGGACAATGTATGTTTCTCTGCATTTCCAATAAAACATTTTTGTATTGAGAATATACGACTTATCAGCCAAACAATAAAAGTACTGGTACATTAAATATATAAAATGGATTATCTAGTTGCAATGGCANCTGTCATGGGGTGGCAGCGTTAAAGTCAGCTTTTGACGCAGATGTTTTTGAAAGCAACAAAAATGAAGTGTAAGGATATGAGCGACTTTTACCAGAGCCAAATTGTGATGGCTGAAGAACTGAGCCAGAGCAGCTTTAAAATGGCAGGTCTTTTGGGGTGTTTCTGGTGTTCAGCTCTTACAAAAATAGTTCAAGGGGGGACAGTTGAACCAGCAACAGAGTCATTATTGACCAATCAGATTCAAGCTCTCAGTTTCATTTTACGCAATGAAGAATGGGAGCTCGGATCTGATTGGTTGCTATGGGCAACATCCCCACGTTTCAATCTCCCTGCAGAAAAATTTAGGCCATGAACTTTAGATAAATCTGAACTGATCATTTTTAATGGTTATGGGACTTTTTTCATAAAGTAAAATGCTGAAACACTAACTCAAAGTGTTTTGCGGGGAGAAGCAGGAATGATTGGGTCATTCATTAACAGTCATTGGCCCCTATGAATTGGCACAACCACAGAGCCTCAGATGGGGCATTTTAAGGAAGAGTTGGCCATAGCAGCCCCCTTCTTATTTCATTATGGTTCACGAACAGATCTTTGTAGATGCAAGTGAGCTTAGCACTACAGGAATTCCTTACACATATATGGGTCAACATAGGTCTGTTGTGTCACATAAGCACAAGAAGTATAAGGTTCTTGGATGTTGGTAAATTATTGATATTTATGCCAATAAAACATTTCTCTAACCAAGGATACAAACATTAACATTTTCATGTTTTGAGGTATAGGTTCTGTAGAGAGATACATTGCTTTTCATATATGGGGCTTATTCAATGTTTAGCAATAAACTTGCAATTTTCTATCCATACCTCATATCAAATGAAAGTAAATGAAAATAATGTGTAGCGCAGAGATATGGGCATCTTCTTAGCTGTCATAGCAAGTTCCAATACATAATGATTTTCAACAATAGTAGCCTATGTGTTAGGCTTTTTTTGTACACCTACTGTCCTTTTGGGAGTACATTCCTTAAATTGCATATAAGGAAAAGTGAAGATGTTGCCCATAGCAACCAATCAGATTCATCTCCACTTTTCCTTTCCTGCAGTTTAGTAAATCTAGCCCAAGTTCTGTATTTGTGTTCCATGTCATCCACTTCTAATCATTTTTTTTAAACTGAGAAGCATTATTACGTAGAGTTTAACAAATATTAAAAAATATATCACAAACGTATTTCTGACATAGGGAATACCTGTCTTTAGAAAAAATAATATTACTTGAGTGAAAGAACTATACAGAACAGTGTCCACATTAGCCTGCTATGCATAACAGTAATACCATTTACTGTAACACAATGAAAACAGACTTCCTATAAGCCATAGGATTATGTAAATGATTAATACATTTTTACATAGAACAAACAGTTGTAGATTTTTTTTATTTTTAAGCCTTCACTGACATCTTTTATGTAGTTATAATTCATTTTATAATTACATTATTTGTTAGTAACTGCTGTTAAATGATTTCGTGTATTACGTAATTGCTTTAAAAAAAACAATGCAAATAATCAAATGATGTTTTGGGATTTCCATAATGAGGTGCCATGGCTTGTATCTCAGTCATGTCAATACTTTCCGTGAATCTGAAGGCTTAAAATCGCTGTAATTTTTAGTTTGAGAGTCCCATCAGTCCCCAAGAAGATGACCAGTACATACTGTATGTATGAGTGTAAAATACTAATGCCTGTAGTGACATTTCTTACATTCTCCACTTTCACTCAGGCAAGGACGTGTGGTTTCCACGCAATTCCATTGTGAAAGTGTGCAAAGGTTTTGGTAAACATGTGCTGCAGACAAGGGAGGCTTTTTATTAGTTTACTTTTCGTAAAGTCAAATATTAGTTGTCGGTTGGCCATTCTCTGATTTTTCACTCTTGCTTTTGTGCGTTCCTCCACGCCTGGCGCCTTGAGCTTCAGATAAGAGTGTACAAGGAGGTGGGAGGGGGCATTGCTTTCCAGCACACCTTAACCACCTCCTGTGTTCTGCTAAATAAACAAAGCAGTACAGAGTTTAAAGAGCCATAAACACCAAGTGGATTGTATAAAATCTCTGAAATAATTTGAAACTTTATCTGTTTTCTCAAGAAAGGCACATATAAGAAAGGTCCTTTACAATAAAGAAGTGATAATAATGATGCCTATTTAGATATAACAGAATCATATTATCCTTGAAAGTATCTCCATGAAATGGCATTATAAAAACATTGATCTAATTTACCTTTCCACTGAAGCATTAGAATGTAGTCAATAATACAATTATATAATTAGGGCTCATATAATTCAAGAGTGGGCAAAACCATGTTGAATTGCAGTGGAGATAAATGAATGTTAGTGTTTGCATGAAGGGAGAATACTTTATTTTTTAATTTTGCACAAAGATACTGACCAGTGTTACTGTTACACTATTAGACTTGGGCTGGAAACATCATCTGTCAACTCTAATACTGATTGCAACTAATGAAATTTAACTCCTCTGCGATTCAACATGGATTTGCCCACTCTTGAGTGAAGCTGGGCATACACTATAAGATAAATTGTTCCAATTGAAAGATTTCAAGAGTGGGCAAAACCATGTTGATTTGCAGGGGAGGCAAATTGAATAACATAAACAATAAACAACAAAATACAACAATAAAGTATTCTCCCTGCATGCAAACACTAACATTAATTTTACCTCCCCTGCAATTCAACATGGTTTTACCCACTCTTGAAAAATGTTTTGATTGGAACAGTTTTTCTTATAGTGTATGCCCAGCTTAAGTCATTAGTGCGTAAAGATCTGAATCTGCCCACTTGTCCAACAACAGTATTTTGTTTTTACCCCAATCTGCATCCAGTTCACTGTCCTTGGTACTGAGAGGGGTGGTTGAGCATGTAAGACCTTTCAATTGTTTTACCAGCTGCTTGCTTGGAGAGCAGAGGCATGCATCAATATATAAAAAATAAAGCCTAAAGACCCTAAAGATGCCAGATAATGAAGGGTACAAATTCTGACAGAGAGTACACCCTGTTACAGCAATATAAAAGTATTCTCTGTTGAACTAATCTGCCAAAAATGTATATTAGTTACACAGATACAGATGTGCTACATATATGTAGCTTCCTACAGATTAGGTAAATCTTTTGTATCTAATAGGCAATGATGTATTTCCAACAATATCTAATGAAAAATTGTATACACATCAGTGGAAATTTAGAAGTTGCGGTATGAAAACATAATAGGAGTGAATGGGGATTTATAGCTTCTTAATTAAATCAGTAGAAGTGACAGTATGTCATAGCACCGTATACACCCTCACTTTAAGCTCTTATGTACATAATTTATGTCATTCATTTTACCTGCTTGAATTGCCATTTTGTTCTCTATTTCACTAGATTAATATTTAGTTAAATAATGTATGCGATCTATCAGTGGGAAACCAAGTGGAACATACTTCCTTCTTAGGTAAATTAATAGAATGGGAGTTTTATTAACTTTTACCAGGAACACATTATATCACTGTTTTTAAGGTAGAATATCAACAGGAAATCAGGTACCTGATGAGGCTTTCATGCATATTATTAGCATAGGATTTAAAACAAAACTATTTGTTAGTTTATCACGAAACTAAAATAGCCATATATTGCTGAGAAGTATATTTTTGTTTCCTTATGATCTGTATCACAATGAGCAACCTGCTGGGAATAAGGAAATATTCCATGGATCTCCCATTCCTATATAAAAGAAGGCACTGACTTTATGAACATTTACCCCCTACAGTTGCTTGATTTATTTGTATACTTTTTACTTTTTACAATGATGAATTGCAGAGGAGGTAAATTGACCCCCCCCCCTGCAATTCAACATGGTTTTACCCACTCTTAAAAAAAATCGTTTGATTGGAACAATTTATCTTATACTGTGTGGCCAGCTTTTAGGTCATGAACGTTTAAATCTGAATCTGGCCCATAGAGTGTAATGTGTTAAATTGGCCTACTAATTCCCAAGATCTCAATCTAATTGAAGTAACACTTACACTTTACAGGATATAAAGGCTGCTGCTAATGTGTTTGTGCATGAGTCCACAGGACACCTTTGATCTTGGTAAGTGTTTGCACTGAAGGGTCAGCTTTGATTGCATGAGGGAAACCTACACAATATAAGATGGTTTTAATGTGTTACTGTCTTATCTTATCTTAGTATTTCATCTGTAATTCCTTAATCTTCAATTATGGCATAAAAACCCCAAAAAACAAGCTCTTTTTCTACCCACTTGTTTGGAAATAGTTCACTTTGCATTCTTTGCAGACTAATTAAGAACACAGGACCTCATTCAGAATTAAGGGTTGAATCTAGACCTACATACTATGAAAGTTATGAGTGAGTGGGCAAACCATGTTGAATTGCAGGGGAGGGAAAATGAATGTTATACCCCGTTCAGATTGCCAAAAAAAGGCGTCATTTTCAGCGAAAACCACGCCTCGGCTGGAAAAGGCGCCTTTTCAAGGCAATCAGAACGCTCCCTTTTGAAAACGCCGCCTAGCGATCGGCAAAACGACGCCATTCCCTTCACACTGGCTTTCACGATTGGGGATTGGTTGCCACAGTCACATGTTTTGTCTGTGGTTTAGGCGCTCCAAGTGACGTATGAGTTATGCGGCGAACAGAAGTGGAGAAAGAAGGTGTCATGGCGTCAGGGGGAGAGGAAAGTTCTTCNTCACACTGGAAAGAGAACGAAGTGCTGGAGCTATTGGCGATAAGAGGAGAGGAGGAGATCAAAAAACAATTAACTGGTAGGTTTGTTGGAAAAGTAGGCCTTTGTACTATGCCCTGTTTC
>JABWIB010010337.1:8996-21447 GCA_016617825.1 Platyplectrum ornatum | reverse complement strand
CAGGTGGAGCAGACTGTGTTGTCGCATTATAATACAACAGGTGGAGCAGACTGTAGTGTCTCATTATAATACAGCAGGTGGAGCAGAATGTGGTGTCTCATTATATTACAACAGGTGGAGCAGAATGTGGTCTCTCATTATATTAATGCAGGTGGAGCAGACTGTGTTGAGACATCATTATAATACAACAGGTGGAGCAGACTGTGGTGTCTCATTATAATACAGCAGGTGGAGCAGAATGTGGTGTCTCATTATAATACAACAGGTGGAGCAGACAGTGGGGTCTTATAATACAGCAGGTGGAGCAGACTGTGGTGTCTCATACTACAACAGGTGGAGCAGAATGTGTTGTCTCATTATACTACAACAGGTGGAGCAGAATGTGGTGTCTCATTATATTACAACAGGTGGAGCAGAATGTGATGTCTCATTATATTACAGCAGATGGAGCAGAATGTAGCGTCTCATTACATTACAGCAGGTGGAGCTGAATGTAGTGTCTCATTACATTACAGCAGGTGGAGCAGACTGTGGTGCTGCATGGTGGGGGAATGTGCAGGAAACTGATCCCCAAAATAGTACAAAAAAAAAAAGAAAAGAAAAAATTCTAGTGGCAAAAATAAATGTGTCATTTCCAAGGTTTTTTTTTAAGGGGGGTGGGTAGGTGGGGGTTGGTGTCCGGGAATCTTAAGACGAAAAGGTGGTAACCCTAACTCACACTCACACTCTCACACACACTCACGCACAGCCCGGCGTCTAAGACGCAAAGGGTCATAAGCGAAGGCGGGTTCTAGCTCACAGCACCGGGCGTTTGGAAACAACCAATCAAGAGGCAGGCAGGAGGTGGCGCCAGCCAATGGGAAGGAAATGAATTATTCATTTCCCTCCCATTGGTTGGCGCCTCCTCCTCCCTGCCTCTCAATTGGTTGTTTCCAAACGCCCGGTATCCGGGTAAGATGGCGGCCGTGGAGCAGTGCTCGCTGTCAGCTCAATGGCGCCCAGTTTCGCTTACTCACGTTGAATATCCTGCAGGTAAATATGTCCGTCCGCCTCTGGCTGCCTGGCTGAGGGTTGCTGGGGAGGGGGAGGAGGAGGACGCGAAGGCGGTCTGTGATTGCGCTGCAGTGCTCTGCTTATGTGAATGGCAGTCGCTGCGCTGCTTTATTGTGGAGGGTCAGCCCTAAAGTTCTATTCTGTTTTGCTGTTTGTCACTGAGTAAACGGGGTGTTCTAATTATGTGACTTGTCTATGTGCACAGACACTTAGCCGGGCACAGCATTGCTTAGCAGCTCAGTTACTGGTAACCTAATCAGTGCAAACTAATATATATATATATATATATATATATATATATATGTACCAGGGCTTGTCAACCAGAGTTAATTTAATCTACCTCAAAATCATTGCAGTAAAATATATATTGTAAATAAATAAATAAAATGCTTAATAATATATTTGTGCATTCTCGGACATGTTTGCTAGGTGGGTTGCATGAAGAAGTGTGTGCTTTTATTATATAAATATCTCTCGGTAGACTCTCAGTTCCCAGTCCACCTCTATCCCCCTGCCCAGTACATCCTAGTTTTACTTCTATCTTCTACAACCCCTTTTACCCACCTTGTACACCTGTGTAATAAAAGTGTTATTACTCACCTTATCTTCTAATCCATTCTCTGCTTTGTACACAGTTCTGATATCCAAAGCATAGCAGGTAACTGGTACTCGTACTGAGCCCAAAAATAATAATAATAAAAAAAAATATGTCCAGATAGGTCCAGATTAGCTTCAAGGGGCATTTTTCTAAACGCTATGATTGTACAATGTCCCCTTTTCATATATGGTGCATATATACATTTTTCAGGACAGATATAGAATTTCCTGATGTGTCCTGAATGATGTCAATGCGAATTAATGAATAGAATTGGACATGCAATGTGTGCTATTCCTATTATTTTTAAGGGGAAACTATGTACTGTAACTATGTACAAGTCGCATTACAAATCCGTATTGTCAGATACCTGTGGTCTGTAATTATTAGAAAAATCTAGGTTTGTAAATGAGCTCTTTTTATAGGGCACCTCTTCTTTTTGTTATTGGATGTGTCGCAGTTGATGTCCGAAGGACCGTTACTACTAAACCCTATCTTATCAGTCAGCTGCCTGAGATACTGATGGCTTTTTTTTATCAAAGTCTGTACAACATGAATATTCTACACATTCAAATTGTTCTTAAATTGAATCTGTCCTTATTTATCCATCTGTATTACAACTACAAAAAAATATTGAGTGGGGACATCTTTATTGTTATTCATTGTATTGATGTCCAAAAATTCAGACAGGTGGCCCTGCAACATTGGGCAAAGTATTGTATTGGTATATTTAAGCAGTTTACTACATATAACTATAATCGGTTGCCTTGGGCCTATGAATTTAAACCTGTCTTATCTCTTATCTGTAAGATTTGCCATAAATATAATTTCTATGCCTATATTTTTTAAAAAAAAAAATTACAGTGTCCCTGTAATGCAATTGACGTGCCACTTACCCATTGT
The DNA here is from genome assembly GCA_016617825.1 of Platyplectrum ornatum. Classification (NCBI taxonomy): domain Eukaryota; kingdom Metazoa; phylum Chordata; class Amphibia; order Anura; family Limnodynastidae; genus Platyplectrum; species Platyplectrum ornatum. The sequence goes on along the minus strand of JABWIB010010337.1, from coordinate 18,896 downwards.
ATACTTCATTTCAACAATAAAATTCTAAATAGAAAATAAAAAATACATTGCAATAAAAACCTTGGTTTATATTGTATTATTTCCATTCTAGGGCTTAATGATGAGATAAGGTCTGTCCCCTGATGGATTTCCTTAACAACAAGTTGTAGCTGTGGACTGGTTTTAATAATTTATCCATCTATATAACATAATCCTAATTATTTATAGGGGGAACCCTTTCTGTAAAAGTTGTCTGGAGCCCGTTGTCTTCTCTGTAGACTCTGACCACAGCTTTTATATTGATTTCCCTACTCTGTGGTTTCCTTGAATATTTCATGAAAATGGCTCAGCAAAAACTAGCGACTTAATTATTCATAATGTTGTTTCTCTCTTCTGCAACCACAACAGGCCTGTTGTATTAGTTGGAGAATACTTGCACTGCCCTGGCCACTCCTTGGAACCTCCTTATTCTATTCTCAGTGACGCCTCCTGTTACTGTCAATATCTAAGCTATCCTTAAATGAAAAAAGGGGGATGACCAGTAGCGTGGATAGAATCCGCATGCCAGGGGGTGCTTTGACACACATTGTACATTGCTCATGTGAGTGTGTCACACTGCAGCGCTGGGATCTTCTCTTTTGACATGCACTNTAGGACTTAAGTCCTATTAAGTCTTGTTACATTAATATTATATTTATTTGGTAGCAATTTTTGGGGAAAAAATTATTTCTGAAGTTGTGCTTACATTTTTTTTCCCATCAAGTCCCATGAAGATGGAAGAAGAAAAAACCCATGACTATACATTTATACATTTTACACATTACATCTCCGTGGAGATATGCAAAAAAAAAAAGTGAATTCGCAATGACAAAAACATTATTATTATTATGTTCAAAGCTTTTATTGATGTTTTTTGTGTAACATTTGTTCATGTGGTTTGCAATATGTTCTTTTTCTTGTTTCAGGGGATGTTTATGGGCAGCTGTTGGCTTATCTCAGCCTTGGACCAATTTTCATCCTCATCAGTTTTGTGACATTAATTATATTCAAACGAGAGCTGCACACGGTTAGATCCCCTTTAACATTATTATTAACTTTTATTTAGAAGGCGCCACACAGTATCTGCTGTGCTGTACAATAGGGAATACAGTAAAAAACAGAACGTCAAACAAAATTGGAAGAAGAGACGCGCATAGTACAAAATGGAGAACAAAAACAGTGCAAAGATAAGATTAAGAAAGGTGGAAATAGCTTGAGGAGAAATAGAAGTGGGGGTAAAGATGGGTCCAGGAGGAGGGAAATTATAGGAGGGTACAGTACAGAAGACATTGGTATGAGGAGGGAGGGGCTAGAAGGATTAGGTGGAGGAGGGGTAAGCCAATCTGAAGAAGTGTATTTTGAAGGACTGTTTGAAGGCTTGGGTGTTAGGTCGTTCCAGTGGGTGCAGCTTGGGAGAATTCCTGGATGCATTAATTACCTCTAATGTTTGATCACATTCTAAATGTTTTTGTTTCTGTATTTCAGATTTCCTTCTTGGTGGGTTTGCTAATAAATGAAGGTGTAAACTGGTTAATAAAGAATATAGTGAGGGAGCCTAGGCCCTGTGAAGGTAAAATGCAAGTTGTCATGCTTATATTACTCCATCGTGTATATGGAGATTTCTGCCACTGTTTCAATTTTTCTGTTTGGGTTCTTTTGACAGGTACACATACAACAGTGACAACAGAATATGGCTTGCCCTCCAGTCATTCCCAGTTCATGTGGTTCTTCTCTGTATACTCATTCCTCTTCCTATACTTAAGGTCAGCTTCCTTGAGAACTGTTGCTTAAGGTTCATTTTATCACCTTCACAACTTCCTGTAGGGTATCGGATGACATCCTTCATTGGCACATCTTTTGGGCTATGCAGCATTCTGGTGCTGCATGGTCAACCTTTGGATACGTGTGGACACATCCATTCATTCACTGTTTTCCGAAGGTTCATTATAAGTATAATACCTACCACTGAATATCTTGGGAGTGGTAGGCATTTGGCTGAACTGTTTTATCAAAGTTTAAAAGCTAAATTTTTTTCTACTGCAGTTGCATCGATCACCGTAGCTGTCATTGTGAGCAGGGTCCTGGTTCTTCCTGTAGCTGGGATCCCTGCTTTGTCATTGGTGATCGGTGGCTACATGTCCTGACTGCTAGACTGCCAGGACATGTTGCCAATAACCTTCCACACCCACAAAGTGCACCCATTGTATGAGACGCACCCAGTTTTTAGACTGGAGAAATACGGTACCTTCCTTTTTTTTAGTTTTTTTTTTTTTTTTTTCTCCTGTAACCTTGGCATCCATGATGGTGCCAGTCTGTTTGCCTTGGTACATTTCCTCTTTTATCTCTTATATTTAGGATCAGAGTTGGGACTCTTATTTGTGTTCTTTCTCTTCCAGGATGCACCAGACAAACAATGCTCGCTTCCTGGACCTGCTGTGGCGACACGTCCTCTCTCTCTGTCTCTTGACGGCAGCTTGCCTAGTCTCTTACAGTCGGTATGCACAGAGCTGACCTTCTCTGTAATGTACTATTGCTGCTTGGGGATTCCCCTTGTCTAATGTCCCGTGCTTCTTCTATAGAGTGTATCTAATGTACCACAGCTGGAGCCAGGTTACATATGGAGCTGTGGCTGGAAGCATCCTGGCTGTACTGTGGTTTGCTATCACACAGGAGATCCTGACACCGCTCTTTCCTCGAATTGCAGCCTGGTAAGCCTTGATTGTAGCACACACATAAGTAGATACAATTATTTCACTGACTGAATTATACATAAGCTTGAAGTGAAATTGCATGGGTGTTGCATAGTGAATTGTAGATTTCATGCTACATAATCTTTTTCCCATCTTATTGCTGCACATGAAACCTGTGATGGCATTGGCATGCTGCAGCACTTCACAGGTGATGTGAAACTACTAGTTCATCATGCTATATCAGATATCAGTAATGCTTATACTGCTAGAGCATGCTGGCAGTTATAGCTTCACAACACCTGGAAAGTGATGCCTGTATAACAGTGTATGTGTATATTATACATGTGTATATATATATTATACACCTGCTGTTTTACTGTGTAACCTCTAGGTCAGGCATAGATAATCTGTGCCTTTCCAGGGGTTAACTACATGTCCCAGCATGCTTTGTCAGGTATCAACTATATGTATGCAGTTAAAACATGCTGGCACGTGTAGTTTCACAACACCTGAAGAGTCGCACTTTTCCTATCCCTGGGTTAGACTGCACTTCCTGAACTGCGGGATCGGACTAGTATGAATGTTGCCAATAGCAGCCTATCGGATTCCAGCTGACTTTTTAAAGTCTGTAATAGGTACATAAAATAAAAAAGTGAGAGCTAGAATTTAGTTGGTTGCTGTTGGCAACATCTCCATTTTATCCCAGCAGTTTAGTAAATCTTAACCTATGTCAAGATTAATTGCTTAATATGCATGTGACCTGCTGATCATCTGTCTGATCTGCCACTTTGATTACTAGGTGCTCACATTTGCAATTTCCCTGGCTCTTAAGAAAACAGACCAGAAGCTTCAGAAATCTGCACATAATCAGTCAGATCATTAATATTTACCAACCCATCCAGGCAAGCGATTCTGAACGCTATGGTCGGCATGGTGATAATATGGCCCAGAATACACACAATACAATTATAGTGCCAGTCAGATGTTTTTGTTGCCGGGTTGATTATGTGTTTCCCCTATAATAAGAGCTATCCTGATAATAAGCCCTACCCTATTTTACAGTAAACTGTCTAAAGTAAGCTCTCCCCTGAAATTAAGCCCTATTTAAATCACAATGAGGTGTCATAATGTCAGCAGCACTTGGGAGAACAATGAGGTGTCATATTATCGGGGGAAACACGGTAGTTATTTGTGTTGTACTGAGCATTTGTTCCATGTAGCTGCTAGATCTCGCGTCTTTCTCTCTTGCTACCTACAGGCCCATTGCTGAGTTTTTCCTTATCCGTGACACCAGTCTCATTCCTAACATCTTGTGGTTCGAATACACAGTGACCAGATCGGAAGCCAGGTACGTGTGTGTAGCAAAATAAATGAGTGATGAGAATACTTTGCTTTTGCTTTTTGCACATATACTGACCAGTGTTAGTTTTAAACTGGTTTTTAGATTTGGGCTACACGTTCATCTTTCAGCTCAAGTACAGTTTCTTACAGATGGCATTTACTCTCCTTGCAATTCAAAATAGTTTTACCCAAGTGTCTTTACCTGTGGTCTTTTCTACTCTAAGCTATACATGCTTAAATATTTGTCCTTTCTAAACATCCCTTTAGGAGCAGACAGCGTAAACTCGGAACAAAGCTTCAGTGAGTCCAAGGGAAACAAACTGACAGGGTGCGATATGACGATGGTAGGATTCACAACATCGCGGAAAGGCACTGAAGCCAGTACAGCCCTTGCCGGACTGAAGAACATTTAAACTGACGGACCAAAAGAGAGAGTGGCTTTCACTTGGCTAGCAATGCCTGTCTTGCCAGCAGACCTCCTCTGCATGTCAGGACCGGTTGTGGGGGCCCAGCCAACGCTCTGAAATGCACTCTGTGCAGAGATCCTCCTCTGATAGCTCAATTGACAGATGAAGGATTGATGGGAAAACTACAAGAGCTGAGGTTTTCTTTTATCCATTCTTTCCCTCCCAACACTGTTTCTTTTCAGGAGATGATCAAATGAAACATATTCCACCATAACAAAACGCCCAGCAATTTTTTAAAAATATATATCGCATGGATACCCACCTTTTTTTTATTTATTTATAGATTTTTTTTTAAATAAATAATTTGAAGCTAATGTGAGATGCAAAATACAGCAATCGTTCAGATTTTTAGTTTTTTTTTTTTTTTCTTTTTAACATAGGTTGTGGTTTTTTTTTTTTTTCTTCACACCATGGACAGTGAAGCATTGACTATCCTCACGCTCTTAACTCCGGCCACACAGCTGGCCAGGCTTTGTTACGGATGTAATAATAATTCTTAATCTTCCCCCAAAACGCTTTTTCCCATACCTCCCCCTAGGTGCCTGTTGATTGACGGCTAGAGGGCTTAAAGCAATTCCTATTGCACTTTGAACAAGATTTCAGTTAAGGACTATAATAACCCTTTTAACACTAGTGATTTATTATTATAATTTTTTTTTTTTGTCTGTATGAAAGTGGGTGGAAAATGGGACTGTTTTTCTTCCTGATTTACTTGTCAAACTCCATGCGAAGGGATGATATCTGCTGTAAGGATGGGGCTTCTCCAGCTCTGTAGCCTCTTAAGTCCTCCACTTCTGACCATGCCATTACTGGAAGACGCCTGCGTTCAGCACAGAAATAAAACTTACCACCAATATTGACAGACTCAATGGCAGAAATGTCAGCGGCTGTGTTGCTACCATCACACGCTGAAATGGTTGCATACAATTTGTAAATGGTGTTGCACAATAACTTGTCAGGTGATACTGGAATTTTTCCTTCATTCTTTAGTTTCTTAGCCTGAGGAATAAGCTATGTGACATGGCCAGTATTGCAGATAAAAATGGTGATGTGTACGCACAATAGTTGGGGGCGTAGACCAGACCAACCTGTGACTCCAGGGAAAATACATATCCTAGCATGCTTTGACTGGATAGATTATACTTGACAAAGAATGCATGGACTTGTAGTTTCACAACACCTGGTGAGACCAATGTTGATCAGGCCTTTTCTAGAAGAACAATGCACATACACCACATAATTATAAGGAGAATGTGCTGCTGTTAATGCCATGTGCATGGCAGCTGTATGAATTATTTACATACTGGGCATCCTGTTACTATGATCACATATTATACAATTTGGTTAATCTGGTCTGGATGATTTAGCTGCCGGAGCAGGTAGGTAGGCCGGTATACCACTATATGGTGTCGCCCTCCACTTCTATTGAAGTGTTACATTGGGGGCAGTTGACATTGTATAGTATAGTGTATGGCCAACATAAGTGTTTCATCAAGAGCAGGGGTAGGCTAACTGTGGCTTCATGTCCCAGCATACTTTAACTGCATAGACATTTATCATACCAAAAAAAAGCATGCTGAGATGTGTAGTTGGAAAGCCACGGGTTGCCTATGCCTGATCTAGAGTATTCTGCTTTGTTCTGAGGCCTTCTGTAATGGACTTTGTGCTGCAGAATCATTGTTCTGGACACAATAATAAATGAAACCACATACCACTGTGAGCGAACCATAACCAGAATCTGTAACAGCCCTGTCCTCTGACAAAGCTTCCAGCTGTGTACATTCAATGTCATCCATCACGTCTTTAAGGCAGGAGAGCGATGCACAGCCTATGTAATGTTAATGTCGGGGTGTTTTGTTCTGTTGAATGGAAAGTCCTGCAGTTATCTGTTTTTAATATTGTTGCATTACAACCTATTGTCTATAAAAGATACCGTAGAAAAAAGACCCATAGAAAACAAATAGCAAGATATTGCACAGACGAGGGTGTTCTCCTACGTCTAATGTGTATTGAGGGCTGCATGGAGGCTCCTCATATTCACCCACATGCAAAGAGGGGACAGTGTTGGCGTTTAATATGCAGTTTGAGCACTGGCCGGCTCTGAATGCATCCTGGCGGCAGCCGTCTGGTGCACTGACTTCACGTTGCTCGGCCACTGCCTCTGTTCCACGTTGTCACTCTCGTTTTACGTTCAAGTGTGAGTGGAATGAAATGAAACAGGAGTTATTTTTCTTTTAAAATAAAATTTATGCAAGTACGGATGATCTTGTTTCCTTTTTTATGTTCTCCATCAATAAGATGCCTGCTGCTATGTATTGGTGCAGGATGTGGAATTATAATAAGGATGTTTCCATACGTTGCAGTCCCAGAATGCTTTGGCAGGTATCTGCTATGGAGAGACACAAGTTGGCGAAACATGACCTTAGGCCACTCTGCGGCTCTCCAGGCGTTATCAAACTATCAGTCCCAGCGTGCTTTAACTTCATAGACATACATCATCCCTGACAGCATGTTGGGACTTCAGTGAACTTCAGTCACATTATGGTTTTATAGGGTGTTGGCCTTCATGTGTCTCACTATAGCAGATACCTGCATGCTGGGAAATGTAGTTTTGCAGCCATAATTACTAGTAGATAGTTGGGTCAAATACAGCTCTGTATAGTTACTAATGAAACATGGTTATTGTTCCATACAATAAACCTTACCTACATGCTAAAACGAAAGGACACATAAACGGCAGTGACACCTGCTTCATACTTCTGGTCTCAAAACAATACACTGCATTAATATTCTAAATGTTTTTGAAATGTTACATTTTAAGGCTAGAGTAAGGGTATGATGCTGTTAGAGAAGGTATATATGTATATAGAACATTGTATTAGTGTACATTTTTGGAACATTCAATTCAAAGTTAAGGTTGGTGCACTAATGTTGTAGACCTAATTATGGTCCGTAAATGAACCCATTTGAGCACATTTTTGTAGACATTGATACATGGTCAACCCAATGTTGCAAATACTGCAGTTTATTACCTGGTAATGTGGTTTCCCCGACTTCTCCATGGCAGCACACCGATGGGAGCTCGTTCCGCCCTTGACCCACAACAGGAAAGAAAAAGACCCCAGTGGTATATAAAATCTCCTCTCTGCGCCTTCTGTCTCTCCTAACTTCCAAAGCTTCAAATAAACAAACTGTTAATAACGAGATATACAACAGGGGAGGGTTATAGGTGCTGCCATGGAGAAGTCAGGGAAACCACTTTACCAGGTATAAAACACCAATGTGATATACCCAAGAAGTTCAAATTTTATCACTGGGTGGGCAAATAAAGTATATACATATGAGAACTTAAACTGCAGCACACAAAACTAATCGCCCAAACCTCGCTTCTGCAGAGGAAATGACGTCTATACGGTAACGTTTGGTAAACGTATGGGCTGACGCCCAGGAGCCTGCCTTGCATAATTCTGGGATGGACGCTGATTCCTTTTCTGTCCAGGATGAGGCTATTGCCCTGGTGGAATGGGCTTTAAGTGTAGTTGGAGGTGGAATTTTGGCTAGGGCATAGGCTTGCAGGATGCATGACTTGATCCACCTAGCTATCGTGGCCTTGGAGGCTGCTTTGCCATTGTTTTTACCTTCCAGTAATATAAATAATTGTTTCGATTTTCTGTAAGGAGCAGAGTCTTCTACATAGAATTTTAGCTCCAAATTGTGGAACTTTATTTCTTTCGTTCTTCGGGCCAGGACAAAACGAGGGTAACACAATTTCTTGATTTATTTGAAAATCCTCAACCTCTTTTTAGGTAGAAATTTAGGGTTTGTTCTCAGAACGACCAATCGGAAAAGATATTTAAGTAAGGTGGTTCCACTATTAAGGCTTGGAGCTCAGCAACTCTCCTGGCAGGGGTTATAGCCACTAAAAATGCTGTTTTAATGGTTAACATTAGCGGGCTATCATGTAATGGTTTAAAAGGTTCCTGCATTAGTGCCTTAAGAACTAAATTTAAATCCCACTGGGCTGCCGGTGATCTAATAAACGGTCTAACCCTGTTCACTGCTAGTATAAATCCAACAGCCACCACTCCAGATTTTTTTCTTGCTAGTTTTGAAGTATATATCCTTTGGGACAGATGAGTTCCATTGGCGTAGAAAAGAGTCTGGTGTAGATGAGCCCAGGGCAAGGCTTCGGTTGCTGACATGAGTACCCAGAAGTTTCATACATTCTCCTGATGTGATCATCTTCTGGCTAGGATTCCCTGTATAGTGGACAATGTTTTTGTAATTCTGTCCTGTGTAAGTAAAACCTGCATTAAGTCGGTGTCTATCCAGACCCTGAGATATCTCACCTTCTGAAGAGTAGAGATTGCTTGAAGGGTATGCCTTCTAATCTGCTGGGTCCATCAAACTGGAAAGTAGGGCTGTATAATGTGGCCCCTCCTGTGGGCAAGGTGAATTGACAAATCGATCCACTGGGTGACTCAGGAACTCCAGTTTGTAACCTGATTCCACGATCATCTTTACCCACAGGTCTGCAGTGGACTTATTCCATGCCCTTTGGAAGAGAGAGTCGTGTCCCCCTACCTCCTTCAGTCCTGGCGTCTCGTCCACGAAAGCCAAGAAAATTCTGCCTGGAAAGGGTTAACCCCTACCATAGGCTCTACCCGGTCTATAAGATCTGGCTTCTCAGAGTTCTGAGGTAAAATGTCGGAATGATTCCACTGGACCTTTTCTGGCTCTATCCTGGGGTAACCAGCTAGATCTTCCCCCAAGGATTTAGAAATAATCTCATCCAGTGATTTGCAGAATAAGTAGTCCCCCTGCAAAAGGTAATAGGCGTTTAGATTTTGAGTAGTTTTCAGCCACCCAAGGTTCGCCTTGCCACTGCAGTATCTGCTACTTCGCAGATTAATTCAATTGTAGTTTGGATACCTTGTACTCTCTTAAGGAGTTTGGCACCAATTCCTTGCTACTTGCGAGTAGGGCTGGATTAAAAACCACATGGGCCTGGGGCTGAACACTTTTGAGGGCCCATTGCAGTAGATATGACCAGTGCTGTGTGAGGTGGTAAGTTATATGTGGGCCCATTCATTCATTACACCATTAAACTGTACCCTCCTACACTGTTGTCCTGCTGTGCAGGGGGGGTCAGATGTCTTACATTAACCCTTATGCATTTCAGTGTGATGCCTGAAGAACGGCTGCATGTGTGGGCCTTTTTGCAGATGGAGGCCTGGGGCTATAGTCCCATCCGCCCCATTGTTAATCTGGCCCTGCTTGCGAGGTCGTTGCAATCGCTGACGCTGGTTTTAATGCTAGTCCTTATGCAGATCCAGAGATGCAGCCTTTTTAGCCCGACTTCCCCCTTTTTTTTTTTTTTTTTT
>JABWIB010010334.1:11503-22070 GCA_016617825.1 Platyplectrum ornatum | reverse complement strand
GGACACCTACACATTAAGCCTGGACACCCACTTGTGAAGTCAACTCAGTCCCACTGTTGGAAGCATTATTCCACTTATGNTTTGATGTGTTGTGTTCTAATATGTCATCACTATTTGGTACCTACTAATGTGCAGATAGGAAAGTGTGGGGATTCAGNGCACTATTGCAAATCACTGATCTATTAACTCAACTAAAAGGAAATTATTCTTGAGATTTAGGATAATCTTAAATACCTTGAGGTAAGAGACTGCTTGATAGAAGTTCTTCTCTTCATTTCTAGTAAGTAGAAATCTGCGCAGCGATATCTTTTATCATTTGTGACATCAGTTTGATAATTTTTGGAAAACATTGCTCATTTTGCACAGAGAGATCGTATCATTTATTATACACATATACAGAATCTTGGTAAGTGCTGACAATGTTCAACAACATTAACCAAATAATGAATTGGAATATGCCACCAAATAATCAAAATAAAGGAAAGAACATTATAGCCTGTAAATAAAGACAATATTCCATGTATTTTCCATGTTAGGACAGATGGTTATGTATTCTTCTAGCAAACACTAATGAATAATTATGTGTTCTGTATTCACANCAAGTTAATGTTTCCATGTAAGGTAAAGACTAACTACTTTTGTAGCCTCCAATGATATGTTTTTTATATTATAATGCTTTACATACTTACAATTACCTTCAAACACTCTTCATTCTATGAAAAAAACTATCTTGGGTATAAAAATGCATTATTAGACATCTACTAACAGAGACATGTCCTTAAAAGTAGGGGATTTACTTTGTTTGTAGTGCATAGCATAAAGATGCCAGCCCTTCTGCCTTCATAAATAAAATAACATTCACCAATATACCTTTAAAATACAATTTTCAATATAAACATTATAAAACCAATTAATATGTGTTCAAATTAGAATCTTTAAAGACCCCCAGAAAACAAAAACTTCAAACATCTAGAAATATTTCCATTTACANTGTTATGACAAAATAACCAAGTTTATTACTGTTGATTATGTCTTTAGCAGTATTATTGCTACATATATGTTTTGGTTCATATTTATATGTAAGTCCATGTTTGTACAGGTCATGTTACAAACGTATAACTCAACAGATTATTCAACACTTTAATCCATGTAATGAAGGTCCATTCTAGTCCAGAAATACAGAACAAAATTTCATACACATTCTATACAGTGGTAATTTTTCAAAGTGCGTTATACTTTTGCACTTCAACTAAAAATTAAACCTATTTTCATTTGTCTTTTTAAATGGTACCAGAAAAACACTTGCTACCTGCATCCACAAGCCTCAACCACCATGTCCTCATATTGCTTGTAGACCACATTGTTAGCAGAATCTATATAGAGAATGCTGATTGGACTGAGCCTTGTTGGCACACAACAGGTAGGGGGTGTAGTCTCTGGATCCATTGAGTTCATCAAAGTTTGTATTACAGCATGATTTGTAGGTTCTAAGTGAGACCTTAATGGAAATTCACATAAGCCTTCACAATGATATGCCTCATACTCCAATGGTGCAATGATCCAATCATCCCAGCCCATGTCCTTGAAGTTTACATGAAGAGGTTTCTTGCTACATCTGGCTTTTGAATTCTTATTTGGCCTCTTTCGCGCTGGAAATGGAGCTCTTCTCTTTCTCCTTTGGTTGAATAAATACTCATAGACGGTTTTATCATCTTGGCCAGACCTGGCTTTAATTTCATTAAAAAATAAGTCACGCTTCTTTGTGCGACCAAAGACCAGGAAAATAGCTTTCTCATTAGTCTGGCGGCCAGTCCTATTAAACCCCACCGTTTTTAAGTCAACAGGCTTCCCTTTCTCCAGCACCTCTAGCTCAAAACACAAATGAGCAGTGTTCTTGAAGTTTTTGAAAAGTTTCCAAATATCAAAAACTTCCCACTTTTGTGTGTCAATATTGCTGAGAGCCCGAGAGTCCAAAAGAGATGCTGGTTTCTTGTTTGATGGGCATATATATAATTTTATCTGTGTAGCTTTTCCAGAAAGAGGATATTTGGCATCCACGGGTCTTCTCCTCAGAATTCGCAGTTCTGCACCAAGCAAGCCATCTTTTTCCAGTGCACTTATATCAAATATGTACTTTTGCCTTCTTGTCACTGTCATTCGCTCATCTTTAAACAAAAGAAGATGGTAATAATCATGAGATTGCTGGGAACAAAATATGAATAACAAGTAACTGTTATAAAATAAGATTTCATTCATTATAAAAACTTATATACATTTAATAAAAAAATACTTAGTAAGTAAACTGTAACCCATAGCAAACAATCAGGAGTTAGTTAATGTTAGTGCCCAAAAAATGTGATATTTAGAATCTGGTTTATATTGTGTGCCCATATTTTCCATATGAATATTACCCAGATATGAATAAGCTTTAAATTAAATAAATGATAAATAAAGAAAAAAGTCACAAAAGAAGTCTTCAGGCTAATTTATATTGAAATGCTCACGTTACAACTGTTGCTTTTGGACAGCTGTTTCTACTATAAGATGCCCTTAAGCACAATGCTGTATCGTACTGACCAGTGATCGCATTTGCTCATGTCACATGTTTTAAGTATTAAAGTTCTCATTTTTGGCAAGTCTACAGATCAGCACTATGGCATTAAGTATACTCATTAATAAATGGTCCATTTGCCTTTATGGTCGTAATGTACTGTTATTGGAACATCAATTTCCTCTATACTCGCAGAATCTGCTTGTTTTCACTGCCATGATTAAGGGCTTATATAATGGGGAAATTCACATGATTTACTGCACTGCAGGATCCAAAGTGCTTTATTAGCTACAGGTGTTTATAATATGCATTATACAATACTGGGACTGAAACTGACTCTACTGAGTCCTTTAACATGTTCTNAACACTAGCAAAGTATTTAGAATTGATTTGAATTCTAACCATGATGGTTTGCATTTTAATTATATTCTATTGAAATTACATTATAAAATATTTTGTTACTTATATTCCAGNTAACAGTTAGGAAAATAGTTAAACAGCCAAGCTACAGGTTGCCATTTGGTCTTCTCTACAAGCCCTTAGAACAATGTTTTGTCTGTCTCTCTGCTATAAGTCTGTTACATCAGAGGAGTAGACATATTGTTTATTTTTACATGGAAACCGAGTGCATTTTTGTTAACTATACAATCAAACAAACACAGTTTCTTTGCTGATTAACCCTACAACCCTGAATTATAATATAATAAATGAACTTTCACTTTTTATTATACTTTGTTAACAAATTTTAATATAAACNTCATTAACAGAATTATAAATGTTCTCAAATGTGAAAATGACAGCTAATTCTAAACTTTGGGAATATAACAGAGTGATACATGACTTCTTGTGACCAAAGAAAGGATCAAAATGTAAATAAAAAGACACCAGGCATACCTGATATAATTGTGCCTCATGGAAAATAATATACAAAACATTACACAAAAGTTTTAATCATTCAACGATTTACAAAGAAATAACACAAAAATGTAATTCATTCATTATATAAAAAAAAACCCTTAAGTCAACAAAGATATGGGACACTGAAGAGTGATTCAGGACCATAGCAAAGCACAAGGCTTTTTGTTTAACAGGTGCATGCAATATTAAATAAGCTCTGGTAAAGAGAGAGAAATCACACTACAAAATCCACGTTACGTGTCTTCAAAACTATTTCTTTATAATTAGGTCACCTAAAAGTGAAGCATCTAAGGTGGTGACCAATAACTACAAAGTATACAATTATTTTTCTCTGTTAAAAGAAATTCAACAAGATAATCACTTTTACCTGAAATTGTTTTTTTTGTTAAGAAATAGAACCAATGACTTTCCTAAATAAAAGTAACTCTTTTAGATTTAACTGAAGCTGAAATATCTTACCTTGACCCTTGTCTATAAAACTAGTGATAGTGTTTGCTAACCCAGCCTCAAGTTTTAGACTTCCATTTACACCTTTCTTTTCAGCATCAGAGAGGGTTCTATACAGTGATAACATGTATTCATGAGGAGTGATTAAAGGATGCTTAAAAGTGTCTTTTTGCTCTTTTTCTGGAATAGGGTTTGCAGGCTTTTTTGGTTTGAACCCGGCAGAATCTGCGTGGACATTGACAATTTTGGTAGAGGCCTTTCCTCCAAGAAGCAGTGGCCTGGCATTCACAGTTTTCACTGCTGGCTGCTTAGTCTCAGTGTTTCCATTCTTGGTTTGAGGAGTGGGTCTTTTTGAAGCTTCCTTCTTTGGTTCATAATTTTTGGCTTGAAGAACCTTGGTTTGGAGAACGGTGATCTTAGTTCTAGTCTTTGCAAAGCCAGCCCCATGACCAGTATTTCCAGCCTTAGTTGTGTTGACCTTGAATATAGGGGTCTTCTCCTTTCCTCCTACTACAGGAATCCCTAATTTAGTTCCTGGGTGGGTCTGCCCTTGCTCAGAAAGGCAGAATACCAAAGGGACTAGATTGAGGTAGTCCCAAATCAGATACCAAAGAAGTAAGGGGATAAGTTTCAGTATTTTCATCTTCTGATTTTCCTTTGAACATCACAGAAGGAAAAAAAATCAAAGGATCCACTAAATTGGCATATGACAACATGAAACAAATTAGAAACCAGTGTTATCAGGAGCAACCTTCTTCTTAGTTTCCTCTTTAAATATGTTTGCTTAATGTTGGTATCCAGTCCCATAGTGAAAACTAACATGAATTTGGTCTAATCTATTTCCTCCAGTGAGCAGCTGAAAAGAACTTGCTCCTGAAAGGTAGTTTGCCTCCCGCTTTTCTGCTTGAAAACTGTCTGAATACTTGAAGGAGTCTTGTTTAAATCTGAGAGTTTTTTTTCCAAGGAGGAAGAATGGCGTAATGTTGCCTCTGTGTAAACCCCTTTTTAAAGATTTGAATCCTTTCCAGTGAAAATATTTCACACACAGAGTCTTGCAGGTGCTCAGAAATCTTTTACAAACCTGAACTCAGGAATTGGAACCGGAATTCCAACCAAAACCAATTTAATTACTCTCTGATGTCATGCTGTCTAAACTAATTTAAGTGCGATATATTTCTTAAAAAAAAAAAAAATCTTTAACCTTTCCATTAACGTGAGTCATACTCTATGTGAAACCATTCTGTAGGACCAAAACGTCAAATGATGTCAGTTAAAGGGGCAAAGGGTCTGTATTAACCTTACTTGAACCTAGGGGGAATTACAACATAAATATTGCTAATCTTTTTTGTGTTAATTAGAACCCTTATAATACCACCACACTTAACAAGTACTTAGTCTCCCAGTTACACAGACAACAAGCAGTTATGTTATTACTATTAATTACTCACTTAATTTCTTTTTTTTCCCCCTTATTTCTCAGAAATATATTTTGGCTCAGTTCTTTCGAACTATAAAAAAAATGTTAAATTAAATGGCATGTTAATGTGGTAATGCCATAGCACTTTCAGAATACTTTATAAAACGTTCTATAAAATTAAGTAACGCAGCATTGAATAAATGAGAATTTAAGATGAAGAAAAATGTTTCATATAAAATAAAGCTGAGCGTTTTCCAGATGTTTTTCTTCTCANAGGTTCTTGACATTGAGCAGCAGTGTCCTCTACAGGCTACACTGGAAATAAAAAAGGCTTTGTTAATGCTTTCTATACCAGACCTGCTCAAATTATATATTAGAACTACAATAAAAAGTGTCCTTATTATCCTGTGTTTTAGTCTATGTTATAAATCATTTTAAAGATCTATCATCAAGTCAAGTTTAGAACTTAGAAGGCTATGAATGGGTATTAAGCATAATAGAAATAGGTGGTGCAACTAATATGCAGTATACGTGTCGATATATATACTTAATGTGATGCACCAACACCTGGAATGTACCAACTGCAGTAATCCGGATCAGGCACACATAGGGTGCTAGGTAGATAAGCTGGTGTACAGGGATGGTATGGTCGGCCCTCTTTACAACTATGCACAACTGCTGTTACCCTTACAAGACAATAACCACCAAAAGATTAAAAAATAAACCTTTAAATGGCAAATATGTCAACAGCTAAGTAGTTTCGGCTACAAAAAAATCAGCTTGAAAACTGAGGTATTCCTTGGTGGACAACTCAATATATATCAAGTGCAAAGCCCTTAAGCTTTACACTATACAAAAAAACCTCTGTCTGTTCCTGTATGCTCTGACTGCCTGCATTCAGCCATTACTGCTGAGATAATTTGTTTGCCTTCAATTAATCAAATCTATGCTATGACTTTCATTTTTACTATGTATTGAAATACTGCATTTTCATGAAATCATACCCTTCTAGAACCTTCATGATTCCCTTATGTGATTACTGATATTAATATGCCTGTTTGCTGAAGTATTACTTCCCAGTTGGCAGCTGCATGGTGAATCGGCCCAAGTAGGGCCCATTACCATTAACCAGACTGTAACCGATTGGTTGACACTACTTGTGACTGATGCAGCCTTCTTTGTATTTATTAATTTTATTTGGACTACAATATGACATTTATTACATAACAAGAAAAGATTGTTTTCCTAAAAATGGACGCACTCTGGGTCCCTATAGGTGTACCCTTGTGTGAGTAGTTATAGTTGTAAAGCTTAACCTTTCATTAATATATTTTAAAATGTTCATGTCACATAAATATGGCAGCAGAAACTATTAAAAAACAGGTTAAAGAAGTGTGCAAGGAAAAGATAGTCCGTGATTAAAAAAGACTTCTGGGGGTCCTGAGTTAATCCTTTAGTATTAATGAGATTCTGGGTTACAATGTCTCAACAGATTATATTGTCCAGAGAGACGTGATTAAACTGCCTGATAATCCCACTATACTTGTTTTATTCACAAGATGGTGTGATATATATATAGTATACACAATTATATTAAATAGTAGTACTCCTCTAGTACACTTTGGGGGGAATTTAAGAATTCGTCAGTGGCTGACGATTTTGCTGACGAATTCGTCAAATGTGTATTCACTAAGTGACGAATGTGTATTTTTTCGTAATTTTGATTGACGTTTACAGATCGTCAATGGGATATCGTCAGCATTCGTCAGCCGTTACAATTCGTCAATACAATTCGTCACTTACTGAATACTATACATCACCAGTCATTGACGAATTTTGATCGCTGACGAACGCTGACGAAAAGAAATCTCTGCAGAATTCGTCAGTTAGTGAATTCCCCCCTTTGTGTGTATAACTGATGTGGAGTAATGTGTTTTAGACAGGTCAGTGTTTAGTGGTCATGAGGTAGAGTAATCTCACTCCCCTAGATTTATAAGGGCAAGTAGCCCATCAATTCCCAGATTCCATCCCCATAGATAATAATTAGGAAAAGAGTACCCTCGTAGCAGACCACTACACGTGTTTCGCTAATNATGCTTCGTCAGGTATCCTACTTTGTATTTATTAATTTTATTTGGACTACAATATGACATTTATATAACTTAGATTTTACAGTGTCACTCCAATAATCACTTTTAATATGTGTTGCAAATTTAAACTATTATTAAGGGGTCGATTCAATGCCGCTTCCCACTGTATTTCCCCCCTTTATGCTGTTTGCGCAAGGGAGAAATCTTGCGACTTTTTAGCTTGTGGCTCATAGAGTCTCGTATAAAAAGCTGCAATCACTACCATACAAGACGGGAAAAAGTGCACGACCAGCTTTTTTCCGTCTTTGCGCGTCATTGAATCGCGCCCCAAAATGCTTTTATTATGCTATGATTAATGNATACTTTTCATTACTCATTTAAGATATGTATGCAAGACACATATCAAAAAAGGCACTGATCCCTCACTTTACCACTATATAAAAGGAAAACGGATGTCATTTAGTGCTGTTTATTAACTGGTTTAGCAAGGCGAGTCATATCATGGGATGTTTTGTTTTGTGGCTTATGCTGCCCTATGTTATAAACTTTCTTTTACTGAACAATAAAATGTAACCACCACTGGTAAAGATGCATTTCTTAATAAAAGCAATATGCAGACAAAAAAGGGCACACCAACCAATCAATGCTTTCTTTGCAAGTACTTTTTAACAAAATGTACATTATAGTTCATATAAACTATACTATATTTACATGCTTTAGGCAGGGCTGGATTAAGAGCGCCATGGGCCTGGGGGTGAAAATGATGAGAGGCCGACTGGTGTGGGCAGTAATGCGTAGGTGTGACCACTGTTGTGTCTGGTGGACAATAATATCTGGGCCACTTAAGCAATCACTTAAGCAAGCACTTTTGCCCCTTCATCTCACTTCACAGAATAGAATATAAAATAGTAAATCAGATTTCCAAAATAATATACAAGGCTGGGCCTTTTTGACAATGGAGGCCTGGGGTTGTAATTCTGGTCCTGGATTTTGGGAACAGTATAACTTTTGTACAACCTTTGTAACACAATAAGTTTACAGGGTAAGTCTTAGACACAGTTTACTCATACCTCCCAGCTTTTGCGGGGACTGTCCCGCTGTCCCTCCCGCCTCCCAGTTTGTCCAGCTAAGTGGACAAACTTTGTTTTTTATATGATGCCGTGAGTCGAGGAATCAAAAAGGGACGGGGCTTGGGCGGGAAGGGGACGGAGTCAGGTTGTGCTGGGGCGGAGTTGGGGTGTGCTGGGGCGGAGTCGATGGGTCCAGGGACAGAGCTTATGTGTCCCGCGGCCCGGACCGTGTAAGTTGGGAGGTATGGTTAGTTCAGCTGTGGTGACATTGTGTCAAAATTATGCATTCACATGCCGTCATGCTGCCTGTGACAGCATGCATTGATGGATTGCAACTGGCTGCCAGGTTAGCGCATATACACCGTCACAATGAGCATGACGGCATGATGCAACTATGTCAAAAGAACAGATAGTAAAGAGACTGCTGCTACATTTTGTCTGTGTGTGTGCTTGAATCTGTATGCTCATCGTTGTTAGCATCTTTTAAATATATAGAATTGTGTGGACACTGAAAGGGNAGTGGATAAGTGGAATAGCCTCCCATCAGAAGTGGTGGAGGCTAATACTACAGAACAGTGTAAGCAGCTTGGAATAAATAGAAGGGTATTTTAAGTCTTAAACAAGATAGAGAATAAAAGTATGTCAGTATAGTTTTAAATACACAACTGTGCAGACTGGATGAACCATGTGGCCCTTATTGGCCATCACTTTCTAAGTTTCTATGTAACACAGGTGTACACCACATGCCTAAACAATGTTCATTAACTTACTATTAACCAGTGAACTGATCATTAGGAGACCCGTGAATATTTTAATTGTATATTTTTTCTATGTTCTGAAACAAAGAATGCTGTCAAATTTATCATGTTTCTAGCAAACGTTGAGTAAACATATGGGCCTAAATGTAATAAGCAGTGAGATTGCAGGGAGATTGAAAAGTGGGGATGTTGCCCATAGCAACCAATCAGTTTCAAGCTCACATTCTACAGTATGTAAATGAAACTGAGAGCTTGAATCTGCATATTTTAACAAATCTAAAGCTGGCCATACAGTATGCTATACATCGACCAGTTAAGAGTGGGTAAAACCATGTTGAATTGCAGGGGAGGTAAAATGAATGTTAGTGTTTGCAAGCAGGGAGAATACTTTATTTTTGCATTATGCACCCAGATACTGACCAGCGTTACTGTTACACTGTTATTAGAGTTGTGCTAGGAAACATCATCTCTCACCTGTAATACTGATTGCAATTAATTCAATTTACCTCCCCTGCAATTGGTTTTGCCCACTATTGACTAAAGCTGGTCGTAACATTTTATTGCATAGTGTATGACCAGCTTAAGTATTTACATTTCCAATAAGCATGTAGATTCAGACATACGCATTTTTCTTTTGCTTTACATCTGTTATTGTGAAATAGTTCTGATCTTAAAATTAATTAGCTTAACCCCTTCCGACCCTGCACCGTATATATATATACTGACAGCTGCCATGCTACTGAAGCCGGGGGGGGGGGGACCAAAATTATTGGTTCCGTCCCCGGCAAAGGCTGCGATTGGCTAGTCAATTCTGACTAGCCAGTTGCAGCTTTAAAGGCACAGAAGACTGACAGATCTGTAAGATTTGTCAGTATTCTAATAGTAAGCACAGATCCTGTGCTTATTTAACACAAACAGGCTATTAGTAGCCTGTTTGTGAATGAATAAGAGCAGGATCTATGTCAAAAATATAAAGAAAAAATAAAAAATTATAAAAATAATAATTCAAAAAATAATAAAAATAACAATAAAAAATAAAGAAAAAAAAGAACTAAATCTATTGTGTCCGTGTGTGTGTTTTTAAAAAAATGTTTACTTTTTTTTTCAATCCTGATGCAAAAGCTGGCATAGTAATCATGATTGTTCAGCTTTTGTGAATGAAACTAATGAAACTAAAAATTGATTTTTACATTAGTTTCATTCACGATAGCCCGCATAGTAACTGCCGTGAGTACTATGCCAACTTTTGATGAATGAAAACCTGTAAAACAAAATTGTAAATGTAAAAAAATTAAAGGTTAATCCCTGCCCTCCCT
>JABWIB010010329.1:5220-20842 GCA_016617825.1 Platyplectrum ornatum | reverse complement strand
TTATCTATCTTGCTGTGTGTCCCTGTGGTTTGGAGTACGTGGGGAAGACGAAACGGGAGTTTCGCAGGAGAGTGGCCGAGCATGTCTTGGATATTAAACATGACAGAGACACACCGGTCGCTCGCCATATGCGTGGTGGTTATTTTCGGTGTTTTTTTTATAAGGAGGGCCACAAAAATGTGCATGGGTTTTTTATGGGTAGGTAGAAAGGTAGGGAGAAGAAGAAGAAGAAAAAAAAAGGGGGTGAATGGAAGGCGAGGTCAAAGGAGGCCAGGCATCTGGCTGAGTGTAATCAGAACCAGGAAGACCAGACCTTATGGTACTTTAACAGGGTATTAAGATTTGTAACTGAATGTGGCCATAAGGTTATTACCTTAGCTCATGACCTTTTGGGGAGAAACAGTATATGGCAGTATGGAAGTCTGTATCTGCCTCATTCATTTTGCCTTATTAAAAGTCACATGGTCCTGGAGCTTAAAATGATGAAAGGCCCATTGGAGTGTCCAGTGACGCGTGGGTGTGACCACTGTTGAGTTTAGCAGTCAAGTATATGTAGGCCAGTTAATCATACTGTGCCCTTTTTCATCATACTACTGTATGCCCTCCTTCATCAGTAGCTGCAACATTATAGTCCTTTTTTGACAATAGAGTCCCTTTAGCCCCATTGTTAATCAGGCACTGCTCATTCTGCCTGTGGGAGGGGGGTACAGGAAGTGTCTAGGCTGGCCTATGTGTGTAACAGCAGTTTGTGTCATTCATTGTCTTTGCTTTTTTTTCTGTATTGCATAATGCAAGAGAGGAGAGCTGAGGCAGGATTCAGGACCAGATGCAACTGGAAAAGGGAGAATACACATCTGTTCAGTGTGTTCTCACCAAATATGCTGCAGGATCGTTTCATACATTCTGAGGTCCTTTGAAATGATTGTTAGCTTTTAATATTTCTGATCAACGATGTCCCGATGTCTGCAGAAAAATTCAGTTTGTACTAAACACATAATCTTCAGAGCAATGATTCCCACTGAAAATTCAATATAGTGGACTTGTGGACGAGTATGTAGTTGCAGCATATTACTGCAACAAATGTTTCTGGGATTGTTTACAGACAGGGACCTGCACCTGGCACATCAGGCTTAAGTCTGTCATCTGGATTACAAAGCAAGCATACATCTGTACTCAAGTGGCAGTTACAGTACTGTGTTTTAACTACTTATACCAGCAAACAGGACTGCCATAGTTTTCCTTCCACTCCTGCAGCATCTAAACAATTTAGCTATGACAGTAGCAAAAACTTCCTCTTTGGTTCTCTGCTTTAATGATAGGTGTAAAATGAGAGCTGATATAAGATATCCCCCATTGGTTGGGCAAGAAATGCCCCTTTCATTTTCATGCTGTGTGTATCATTTTTTTGTAATGAAATGTTGTTGGGTATGGACAAGGTTGCTTCATATGTTTTCTGGTATCAAATTTATATTTCTGTGAAAAACACAATTTAATTGTAATTTTTTATGTAATGTATGTCTATTATTTATGGGAAGTGAAACAACAAGTGTATTTATGAAGGGGGGGAGGAAGCAATATATAAATATCTGAAAAAATAAGAGATAGATCAAGTGGAGGATATACGATAAAGACAACAGCCATTAAATCTGTATTGGTAATTCAGCCATGTCTCACTGAGCATTCCAAACAACAGCTCTTATTGAAGTACAACTGTATTGGTAGTGGGTAGTGGATAGAAAGATCATTTTAGTTGCTGTCACTATGCCCTTTTTCCCAACATCTAGTTCCATGTGTTTCTCACAGGCACTTTACTCTGCTAGCATAAAGGCAATTGGGAGATAGAACCACAGCTCTAGCCTTGCCTTACCTTATGCCTGACCCTAGCCCTAACCCAGCTCTAGCCATGACCGTAGCCCTAACCCTGACCCTAGGCTCATATCTGCTAAACAGAACTCTACAGTTGCCTGTGCAGGTTAGCCATTCTCTGAACATTACATTGAACAATGTAAAGCGCTATGTAATCTGATGACTATATAAAAACCTATAAATAGATAAAATGTAATCCTTAGCCTGACGACTTTTGAGAGTGTAAGGAGTACTTACCACTGAGAGGTCTCCTTAGTACAACCATGCCAGACGTAGGTGACACTTACATGTCCCTAATTCCCGGTGTGGTGCTTGTCTATTACCAACAGTAGAACAAGAGAGCGGGACAGTGAGAGAAGCAGTTTCAGGAATGAAGAGAATGGAAAAGAATAAAAGGAGGAGCAGTGTCTGACCCTCTCCTGCTGTAGCAGGGTCACAGTTGCTATTGCCAAGGGACCTGGTA
This sequence comes from Platyplectrum ornatum, assembly GCA_016617825.1. Classification (NCBI taxonomy): domain Eukaryota; kingdom Metazoa; phylum Chordata; class Amphibia; order Anura; family Limnodynastidae; genus Platyplectrum; species Platyplectrum ornatum. Next base: position 18,513 of record JABWIB010010329.1, on the reverse strand, counting down.
ATTACGCTGCCCAACCACTGATGTTGGCGACCACTGACTTACTCCTGGGTAAATACCGTAGGAGGGACTGTGCGTTCAGAGGGAACACAGAGAAAGAGAGGGTAAGGGGAAGAGAGATGAAACAGAGAAGCTCACCTGTGAGTCTGGCACCAACTGTTAGGCCCACCCTATGTACCTGCAAGGGAAGAGGTTAGTATAGCAATATTGAAGGTAATTTGGCAAGTCTGCAGTTCTTGTGACTAGGAATAATACTTACCGTCAGCCAACAACCTATCTCTGAACTGGGTCTATACTGAGACTTACTCCTAAGCTTATTAACTTGTTTTCCTAACAACGAGACTTACTATACAACAGAAAACACAACTGTAAACACAAGAATTAAATATAACAAACGTTTATTGGCACAGAAAATACAAACCTTCTACCTCAGAATGTGGAACTCACTGCTTCCCTTTTGTTCTTATTTTACTGTTACTTTACTTACTAAATTTAGTTTGCAGGTGAGAGGATTTGAATTGTATTTTGTATTGACAAAGCAGCGCCTGTAATGAAACACAACACGTTGCCTGGCATGTAGTGCTGCTACAAGGCCTGTGTGATGGTGCTAGAGGATCCTGCAGGGGCCCCAATACAGGGTCTACTGCTGTGGGGATTATGCCAGCAGCTAAATGTGTGTCTTGGCTCTGATGCAGAGCCCACCGCTGTGGGTCTGAGTGGCACAGCCAATATGGAAGGCCTAAACTGGGGCCCGTATCTATGGCCTGTATAGGAGGCCTAGTCCTGTGGCCTGAATGTGTGACCTGATTAATTATGGAGCCTGTTTGCAGAGCCTGCAGCTAGTTGGTGCCTAACCCAACTACTCACCTTTACGCAGGAACCTCTGACCATCTCCCAGCGAAGGGATCTGCTGCTGAACGTCTCCTCGTTCTGGTGCAAGCACCCAAAACCCAGGGACCCAGAATCTCTTTAGCAGGGCCTCCAGCGCTGTCTCAGGTCTTCTGCCCTCTTCTGGCCTCTGTTTCTCCTTGGAGAGCTGAGTCCTCTTCTGTCATCGGCAGCCACCCACTGACTCGACCGCTCCCCCTACAGCCACTTTTATAAGCGCTGCCGGGGGACTGAGTGGTATGTGTTCCCATTGGTTCCCGGCGAATCCCAGAAGTTTTGCTGTAATACCAGAGACACAACGCCGCGTACAGCACTCCCGTGCACCGCTCCACAAGAGAAACCCCCTGCTGAAATGACTGGAGTACAGTCCAAATACAATAAAAAATGAACATTTTGACCAGGCTAAAAGATTGTTAGGAAGAAGGCCTTAATGAAGGGTTAAGAATTACTAATTGCATTAAATAATTGCAATATAATTTTCTCTTCAACATGTAGAATCTACACCGGGTTCTATCTTAAAAAATTTAAAATGTATATTATGTGTCAGGTAAATCTGGCAGGGTCATTAAAAATGTAGAGCTGATAACAAGGTTGATCTATTTAAGCTTTTCTAGTTATTCGAAGAGCTGAGTGACGTGTTAGGATTGCCATGCATAAGATGAGCACACTAAGGCAGAGTGGTTTGAAATCCAGACAGAACAAATAGGATGTGAAAAAAATGTTTTGCGGAACATATGTGAACAAACCTAATTTGAATGAAGGGAAAGTTTAGTAGAACAGGTTTGTAAAAAAGTGTTTACCTAAACCAAATTTGCATTCTTTTTACACAATAAACGTATCTTTTGTCTGTACATATAATCCACATATATATCTTGTTTTGGATATTTCTGAAATCTGGTGAAACAAAATATTTGCCAATTAACATGCAGTCAGATGTTGCTTTTGTTTTTGTAAACTGTACCACAGCAATATAAAAATTAGCTTGGCATTGAATGGACTAGTTTGTTTTGTAAAAGTTGTCTAAATATCTGTTTATTATAATTATCAGTCATATAATTGACTATTAATATTTGTACCTTACCTTATCAGTCATATACTTGACTATTAATAAATGTACCTGTAATGTACTTTTTTATACTTGCGGTTTCTTTATATGTATGTTATACATATATATAATTTATTGTTGTTTTGTTGATATTATTTTTATAATTTTTTTATCTCACTAGACCTTATTTTTTTCCATTCAGGACTATACCATCACCATGTACTTCCAGCAGAGCTGGCGTGATAAGCGTTTGGCTTACACTGCCCTTCCTCTCAATCTCACATTGGATAATCGAGTAGCAGACCAGCTTTGGCTCCCAGATACATACTTTTTGAATGATAAAAAATCTTTTCTGCATGGTGTCACAGTGAAAAACAGAATGATCAGACTGCACCCAGATGGCACTGTTCTCTATGGACTAAGGTCAGTTTATATCACAAAATATTTTTTATGATTATTTCATTATTATTTGTCATAACCCAGACCTAACCCAAAGCATCGGTTAATGAAAAAAAAAAAAACACCTGGTTTGCTCTAAAATGACTAATTTCGCCACATATGACTTATTACAGGCATCACTGCCATTTCCAAGATTTATTTATAAATCATGAAAACTGTCTCGAGATGCCTTAGGTTCCTTTTATAAACTAATCTAATACAACTGTCAGGGTCCGTCCCCGTGCTATGATCGCGTCCTCACTTCCGGCAAAAACGAGTCCCCCTCTGTTCACGTCACCCGGGGGGCTCGTCTGGCCGGCGCTTCCCCATTGGTCAGCTCCCCCTTCTTATAAAACCCGCGCTTTCTCCCCAGCGCGGGTTATAGTATCTCTCACTGTCCCCGTTCCCTGGCCTCCTGCCTTGTATCTGGCGTTCTGCCTATTTGTGCCTTGTGCCTTTTCTCTCTGCCTTGCATCCTGCCTTCTGCCTCAATGCCTAGCCTCTCTGCCTTGCTTCTAGTCTTCTCTCTCCTCAGTCCTCCTCTGCTGCCTTCTTCTTGTTCCTCCATCATTTCCTCTGGTCTCCTCCTCTGCCTCCTTCTGGTTTCCCCCATAATTTCCTCTGGTCTCCTCCGCTGCCTCCTTCTGGTTTCCCCCATAATTTCCTCTTGTCTCCTCCGCTGCCTCCTTCTGGTTTCCCCCATCATCTCCTCAGGTCTCCTCTGCTGCCTCCTTTTGGTTTCTCCCTTCACCTCCTCAGGTCTCCTCTGCTGCCTCATTCTGGTTTCTTCCTTTATCTCTCCTGCTCTCTGTTCTTTCCTCCACTGCCTTCTCTTGGTTTCCTTCTCTCTCTTTTCTGGTCTCCAGCCTTCCTCTCTCTCTCTCTCTCTCTCTCTCTCTCTCTCTCTCTCTCTCTCATTTTGTGTTCCCTGTTTGTGAGTCTTGTTAGTCTGTGCCTTCTGTATTCCGTCCGGGCCTTTTGTTCTCCGTTCCTGTTTGTCTTGTCAGTCGGTGCCCAGTGTTACTCGTCAGGGACTTCTGTTACCTGTCTGTCCGTCTAGTTCGTCTGTGCCCAGTGTCATCTGTCAGGGCTCTGGTTACCTTAGGGGGTGAATTGTTCTGAGGCCGCGACCTGCTCCTGCCTCGCCGCTACTGGCCCAACCTCACCATCAGAGGNTCTGGTGAAGCCCAGGNAGGGGTTAGACTCCGCGCCCAGACCTCTCACCAGTCAGCTCCTAGTATTAGCCTAACAACAACATGCCTTTATTCTTTATTACAATAATCATAAACTCATAGTGATCTCTTTGGATACATCCATTTAATACATATTGAATACATAAATAGAATACACATACAGTCAGTAAACAGGAACAGACCCAGACCTACCTAGACTTATGAGTTTTAAGTTATGAGTGTGCAAAATCATGTAGAATTGCAGGAGAGACAAAATTAATGTTAGTATGTGCATGCAGGGAGAATACTTTATTTTTGCATTTCTAGTGTAACTGTTACAATGTTATTAGACTAGGCTAGAAAATATCAGCTCACGACAATTCAGCTCGCCATCATCAAATTCTTCTTATACAGTAGCACAGATCTGGATTCTCAGGAACCAGAGTATCATGCTGGAAGTAATGTGAGTTTGTATACACTAGAGATGCAGTCTCATATCTCTGCTGCCATTGTGCTTGGAGATCCTAACTCAAGCAATTCCAGTCTTTAGTGAACTGTGTACACACACACACACACACACACACACACACTNCATCCCACCACCTGTAAGCAAATAGTATACTTGGTATCCAGATCTGTAAAATGCACATATAATTGCCCTTAACAGTGTGATACATTTCACACTGTTCAGACCTGTATTATATGATTTAAACCAGTGGTTGTCTGTGCCAAGCACAGAATTTTGTTCCATGAGTAAACCTAATCTAACTATCTATGAGAGGATTATATTTATACTTCTATTCATCTTTGTTTGTTTTGCTTCTGTTAAAAAAAATTTTGAATGTAAAAATTTATAGTAGACCACATACCTGTGATCCATATAGACAATAATAACATGGATGCAACCCTCTAGCCAATGCCAAAACTCCTTAAATACTGGTTTTAACCAGCAGTTGATGCATGGCTTAAGGGACCCATCCTTCTTGACCACAAGAAGTCTGCTCTTACCATACATTTAGATTTTCCTCAATATATTGCCTTTGGTGAGTTTTATGCCAGGAATCTACTTAATTGTAAGTCTGTGGGTATTGCTGGAACTCTTCTTTGAAACATACTTGGAAAGCTTGATGATCTCTTAAGCAAAGAAACTAGCTCTACCTGTTGTCTTTCCTTCTCAGTAGCATTAGGGTCAAACTTAAAATATAATTGCAGCATTGTATTATGCTAAGGACTGCCTACGATCTGCTTAAAATCTAACAATAAAATCGAACTTTCATTTTTATATCTGACGTTGAAACCACTATGCCCCAATAGAAGCCAATTCAGAACCAGAATGAATAACAGCGTTTGCCTCTTGGGAATTAATTGTATTGGTACATCTGAGATCTGAGCAATAAGTGCTTTTCAGGTTTCAGTAAGAGAGGGTTCCATGAATCCTGAAATGGTATGGCTGGCTATAATGTTTCATTGATGGTGGGCACAGGTTTGGCTTCAGATTCTGAGCAGCTCTTGACCCAAAGTTCACTCCCTATAGCTGAACTTATTTACAAAAAGCATTGATCTTCAGAAAAGTTTTAACAGACAACTAATATCAATCAATATTAATAGTTCAATTAATATTTATTTATAAATTCATTTATAAATGAACTATATCTTCAGATAAACCAGTCATTTTTAATTACTCTTTAAAATACTCATGATCTTATGAGGTAAGGGGGCTGATCCAGAGTTTGTGAGTAAGGACAAAACAGGTGTAACTGCAGGGGGAGTCAAATTTAAATTGTGAAAATATAATAATAGTCGAGAGGTGATGTTTCCCAGCTCGCCTCTAATCTAGTTAAACATAAAGTTATACAGTAGTCTTTTCTTCAAAAGTGAAGTGTTTCCGTTGCATGCAACATGTATATACTTCACATTGCAACATGGATTTGCTCAGCTCCTCTGCACCTAAAAAAAGGTGTAAGTGCAACTCTGAATCAGCCCCAAGAACCGGCACAGGAACAACAGCTCAAGTTTAAATGTTCACACAAGCTATTACATACTATGTAGAAAAAGGTCTAATCAGTGTTCAACATATTAACCCCTGGAAGTAGCGGGATTTTGTTCTTAGTTCTCTTCCAGAATAGAATTACCAAATTCTTATATACAATTTTATCTTTTATCAGATTGATTCACCCTATTATAAAACAAGCCCAACAGCAACTTTATCCTTGCTTAGTTCGCTTTCTTAGTTCTGCTATGCTTATATGTAATATGGGAGAAATGTGGTCTTTTCAGCAACTTCTTTTGCTCAAACCTCGGTGGTCACCGGCGGTCAAAGTATTTCAACATTGATCTACACCTCACAAATCTTGGATAAGTCAGAGACTTTTTCAAGCAGAATGAAGGTTATCTACACAGTTCCATCTTTATAGTCGGCTTAGTTAAAATCATTAGCTGACACCTGTGATAATTCAGGTGGATGTTCAACTAACCCTTTTCAGTGTAATACTCACACAATTCATTGTAAAAAAAACTAATTCATATAAAGGCCGTCCATTCATAAGTTCTTCAGCAGTCACTAGAACATGTATGATAATTTCATATGAACTGATAATTAAACTCTATTTTGGGAAATTTTCTAAGGGTCGAGATGGCCAGTAAGATCATCTCGAGTGATTTAAAATCACCTTGCTCAGACGTTTTTACTATTTGCTATATGTCGTTTTGCAGTATCGTTTTGAAATCAACATTGATTTCACTCTATTTGGTTTACTGTTTTGTGTATTTTTCACCCAGATTTAATGTCGCACTGATTTGGGCTCATCTCGACTTGAGTTTAGAGATTGCGCCATCATCGAATTATCATCTCTCCTTGTTTCTAAAATATTGCCTCATCCAATTAAGTTCCAGTTTATTACAGGGTGATACCCTATGTATACCTGATGCACATGGGCTAGCAGGTGTTTGGAGTTTTAAAAGATTTTCCGGTTTTAAGTGCCACCTAAAAGCCAAACCAAGCAGGAAATGTCCGAAAAAGTGAATAAAGAAGATGACCACAAGACTTATCTAGGCACCTAAAGCGAGATTGCAGTACACCAAAGGTACATTCTATCATACTAATATATTGGTGGTGTGCAGGAGTCTCTGGATGTAACAGTGGGTTCATTAGACAACACCCATATGCTGAGTCACCTGTTGGAACAGAAACATACAATAAAATCACATGCATAGATTGTTAAACATTAACACATGAGGAAGAAGTTAACATTCACAAACTTACCCAAAATCCACCCCTCCGGCATTTCACCATTCTCAAACTTAGCATAAAGTATGGAATGATTCAGGATATAGGAATCGTGGCATTATCCTGGGTAACTGGCATATACACTCATTATTTGTTGCTTTGCATTACAGACCACCTGCACATTGAGGGAATGGTAGTAGTGCCTATTGAGGTACAGGTCTCCCTTGGTGGCCTCAGTGCAACATGAGTGCAATCTATGGCTCCCAGGATAGATGGATATCCATGAGAAGCTAGAGAGCTTCAGCTCACGACAAGTCTGGATACAATTGTTTTCATAATCAGAAATATTATCCCTTGCAAATGTACTATTTTTCCCAATGATAATCTTTCTTCCACATGTTTTTCTTTTTCTAAATAATGGTGAACTTCTATATCCTGTCAACATGTTTTGCAAATCACCTATTTCTCTAGGCAAGTCCACATTCATCTACTCTTGAGCAGATCTGGCACCTAGGTAAATTACAGTATTTTAAATAATCGTATTCCATATTTTTGAATGGAAATGCTGTTTAGCAATGTGTAATCTCTATTTTAAGTACATTTTCTATTTTAAATATAAGTTCATGAGTACTTTTACAATGAACCGTGATAGTATCACACAAGCTAATGATTTCTACTATGCTGCCTACAAATATGGAACTGTATCATAACCTTCATTTTGCTTGGAAAAGTCTTTGAGTGAGACAAAATGTATTGCAAAGTACAAGATGATCCGAGATTTGTGAGATGTAGACCATTGTTGAAATGCTTTGATCCCTGGTAGCCACTAAGGTTTCAGCATAAGAACTGTTGGTGAGAAGACATGATATCTCTCCCATGTTTATTATAAGCACAGCCAATCCAAGAGCGGACTAAGCAAGGATAACATTGCTGGTGGGCCAGTTTTATAAAAGAGTGAATGAATTTGAAGTCCAAATTGGATATAAGGATTTGGCCAATTCAATTTTTTTCGACAATCCTTGAAAATTTGCACTTTTTCCTGGCTATTACAGTATAAGCGGCTCTATGAGATATGAAAAAAATATAGCAGGTTTTTCCGATTACACAAATTCTGTAAGGGGAGCGATAAAATTAATTTTAGTTAATTTTTCCCTTATACAAACTGCGTAAGGGGAGCGATAAAACAATTGAATCGGTTCCTTATACTTGAGATGATGTTCCTATTCCTTTTCATACCTCATAAGGTCACAGTAATTAAAAATTACTGTGGTATAACTGATGATATAATTCACACATTCTATTGTGACGTGATATTTAGGATACTAATCGTCTATTAAAAACTTTTTTTTAATCAAGATCAACACTGTTTTTAATTCAGCCATTGTGAGTGTTTTTTTTTATAATTAATATATACATATATCCTTACAAGAGTTGCACTGAGATCAGACAGTAGTATGTAGCAAATGACCTTTACATTGCTACACATCCATTTTTATAAATGTTTATCTGTATAAGTGCATTTAAGTTATATCTTATACAGCTATGTTTAGATTAGTTGCTTCATACTACCATACTCTGTCTGAGGTAACATTATTATATTTGGATCTGTTGACCTTAGCTTTGAAAGAGGGTTAAAAACAGAAACATAGTAGACTTGGTAATTGATCCAGAATATTGCATCTGTCTGTGCTTGAACCTTTACTAATCTGGTGTGGTGTACCGCGTAATTCTTGTTTCTCCTGGTGTTCTGGTGTCTTTTTTTTAGCTGGCCTCTGCAGACTTGAGCCATGTCTGGCGACTGATGGCATGGAGTGGTGGTTATAAATGTACCAGATAATTCTTGTTTCTCCCTATCTACTTATGTTGTGTAATCACCCTGTGTGCTTTATGAGTCATGTCTAATGACTGATGGCATGGTGTGGTGGTGGTTGGTAATGTACCTGCTAATTTTGGTTTCTCCTTGTCTTCTTGTGTTGTGGAATCACTCTGTGGGCTTTATGAGCCATGACTGGTGACTGATGGCGTGGAGTAGTGGTGGTAGGAATTGTACTGGCTAATAATTGTTTCTCCTTGTGTCTCTTTTAACTAGCCTCTGCAGACCGTATGAGCCATGTCTAGTAACTGATGGGGTGGGGTGGTGGTAAATGTACTGGCTAATTCTGGTTTCTCCTTGTCTGAAGAAATTTCCAAATAAAGGGAACTGAAATGTTGGAGAAATCCTGGTCTGTCTGATTGACAATGGTATTTGAAGGGGAGAGAGCCTAAACGCAGAGCACCAAAGCATTACTGTGCCACCATACTGGACATATATATATATATATATATATATATATATATATATATATATATATATATATATTTATATAGTGTGTATATATATATATATGTATAGTGTGTATATATATATGTGCATGTAGATATTAATCAAGTAAAACAATTAGACATGTCTTTTTTCATTTCTTATATTGATTATTGTGATTTTTTGCATTCAAGTTTTTATCACTAAATTATTTTTTTGTTTTGTATTTTTTTTCCTTTGTTCTGCTTACACTTTCTGTGTTAATATATATATATATATATGTTGAAAACAAAAAATTTTAAAAAATCACAATAAATAACCGCCTACTTTATATTCCACAATTTTCATTTTATATATAAAATGAAAATTGTGCAGTGCGCGGTGTACGGTCTTGATACAGACTGCACACTGCACACTATGCACCAACATTCTTTGATACTCAACATATTTTTATAGATTGTTAATGGGTGCTCCAAAGATCAGCGAGAAGCCTTTATTGAAGTGAGATAAGACAACTGATGTATTTTACATCTCATGAGAGATTTCACAGAGGATGCTTTCTTGTCTCCAATTGAAAACGTACTCTTGTACACAGTTGTGTATTTTATTCATTAATTTGTATTTTAAAAGGTATTTACTGTTTAAATGTAATCAAGTTCTTTAACATGTGTATGGATTTTTGTAATTAAGGAAAAAGTGGAGCACACTGGACCTGACCTGATTCAGGGTTTCGCAAAAGCGCCATGTGCCCCTCATTCCCGCGCTAAGATAAAAAGCGCAGAGGCTCCGGATGTTGTACTCTGCTAATCTTTACACACAGCTTTTATGCATAAAAACATAGTGAAAATAAATGAATTAAATACATTATTTGTTTTTAAATAATATATTTATTATTTTATATGCTTTTAACTTTTTTTTAAACTTAATGAGGCAAGTAATTGTCCATAGGACATTTCCTGCATCTACGACACTGCGCACAGCCTACACCAGTGGTTCCCAAACTTTCTCAGTCAAGGCTCCCTTAGGGTCTCCATAACTTTTCAAATTTCAAATTTTTAAGTTTTTGAGTCAGAATAGTGTAATAACTATTTAAGTAAAGACAGAAATACTTCAGGTTGATATTAAATCTTATTAATCGCCTATAGGAGAAGTAAAATTGTGCTTCTAATTAACACTATCAACATAGCACCACGTTGGAAACAACATTCCGCGGCACCCCAAGAAGAGTGTCGCGGCACCCCAGGGAGCCACGGCACACAGTTTGGGAACCACTGGCCTACACCATGTCTGGAGCTCATATGGAAATTAGAAAAGGGGCGTGGAGCCGCAGAGGGACGGAGGCGGACAAATACATGCAAAAATCACATGGCTGGCGGAGACGCAGGGCTGAATCAGCCCCCCTCTTCCCCTAATGCAGAGCACAGGGATGCAAACACATGCAAATGAGTAACTCTGAATCCATGTTTCTGTGTACCCATGACAGTGTTCTGTTGCGCCTTTACAAGAAAATAGCTCTGCATCAGGTCCATGCTGTCTTAGCTAGCTGGCCTCCAGGAAAATGGCCATGTTCCTAGACCTCAGTTATCCTCTACACATACATTATTCTCTTGTACCGGATTTCTATTTCCAAAAATATGAGAACATACAATTTCACAATTTTCACTATCTATGGCAACCTAGTTTATGAGGATTGTAGAGCTACACTGAGAGCATGCAATGGAGGTGTTTTCAGCACATGCCTATTTACTATATGGTACACATATTCTGCCTGTTCCTTTTTAAATCCCTGTTTCATAGCTTATCTAGATTTTCTCACCCTTTCCCCTTGTATTTACTCACCCTGCCTCCCATTTGTATGTTCTTCCTCTCTGATCCTTTCTCGTTGTTTCCATAGAAACCACATCCACTAGAAACTGATCATTCATATTGTAAAGAGAAATAGATGAGAAAAACAAAAAAATGTTGGTTGCTACCATTTCCTGCATCACAAAATGTGATACATCTGAAAACTTATTATTTTCTGCCTTGTGTCCTTTGGTTAGAACTTAATTACCCTAAGTATAATAATTTACCTTTCATACCATTAATAATATAATTTACTGTGAATAGAGATTAATTGGATCTATTTTGAGCCTGTTATATGAATGTCAAAAGTATGTGTAAATATGAGCATCACACAATTTAATCAATGTATGTTTCTTTGGATAGCATCTTGGATGTCTGGAGCAACGTTCATATAGCCTGTCCAGCACATAACAGGAGTTGCTGTGCAGATATGTGGAGGGTGTAAAATCAGGGAGACTCCCGGTACCGGTACTTCTCCCGGTAACCCTGGATAGTTAGCAGATCTCTTGGGACCAAGGCTGAGGCAGTGATTGTTAGTGTAAATTGCAGCCTCATAGTTACAATAAATAGGTTGGACTTTGATTTGCAAACATTACGCACTTTGGCCTACCCCCATGCTGACGTCTTTATGGTTTCTCCCTACAGGCAACTCAGTGTAAAAATCTGGAACAGTCATCCTCTCTGCACATGTGTTACCTGTCTTCATGTTTGTTCTGAAGCCTTGTGTAGGGAGACGTTGTGCCACTGCCTCTAATTATTTTTATGATAGCACTTTATTAAGTAGTAAATATTATGTCCTTATTTTTTACACTTTATCACAAATAATTCCCTCTGCTCTAAAGCTGGCCATACAGTATAAGATAAATTGTTCCAATCGAAAGATTTTTCAAGAGTGGGTAAAACCATGTTGAATTGCAGGGGAGGTAAAATGTTAGTGTTTGCACACAGATACTGACCAGCGTTACTGTTACACTGTTATTAGACTTGTGCTATAAAACTTCATCTCTCACCTGTAACACTGACTGCAATTAATTCAGTTTGCCTCCCCGCAATTCAACATGGTTTTTTCCTTGAAAAATCTTTTGATTGGAACAATTTATCTTATAGTGTATGCCCAGCTTTAAAGACTCCAGCAGTTGGGGAACTGATTATACCATTCTTTTGTACATGGTACATTTTTATTACAACATATGACTGTAATTAATTGGCTATATTTCATTGTAATTTGTCTGCTGTATGAAGGCAATACTTTATCTGTATAATTTTATCTAGGGAAAACAGATAAAAATATTTTAGTATGGTTTCTCTATTGTGCGTCACATGAAAAACACTTGACGCCTCCAATACCCTGTTCAGCCCATTCAGATTACCACCAACTACCCTGCTATTTAATGAAATTCCAAGGTAGCATGAAATACCAGGGTAGTTGGTGGTATTCTGAACGCTACCAAAAAAAAATACCCAGATAGTTTTACCCTGGTAAGCTACTTGGACAAACAGAAGGGTCATTTGACTCAACTACTCGGGTAGCATGTGCACAAAACAACACCTGCCCGGGTAGATCAATTAAAGATTCATTCATGTAATGTGACTGGTGATTCCAATTACATGCTTCTATTGCCTGCAACACAAGACAGACGTAAGGAGAAGCATCTATAGAGAAGCATCAGCAGAAGAATTCACTGGAGAGAACTATTTTTTCTCTCCAGTGCAGGAAATGTACAGCCTGAAACAAGACAGCTCATAAATGGGAGTAGAGGTGCAGGAGTTGAGGGAAGGAAGAAATAGAGGCACATGATAGCTATTTATTATTTTGCAAGTGCATATTGCCCCTGTGCCATACAATGTTTCCCTGCCTATTCCCCTATGTAATTAATGTACTGTTATGCAGTGTAATATGAGGTTCATTTTGCATCACAACTCCTGTTCATATGGTTTTTCTGCTATGCAAGCAGGGACACGTGGTAATCTGAACAGTGTCTACCAGGGTAGTTAAAAAATAACCTGGGTAAATTCCCAGGTAAAAATGGTAATCTGAACGGGGATGTGATGCTCTGAGCACAACCAACTACTAGGGTAACTTAGCCTGGTAGTTCAAAGCTGGTAATCTGAACACAGCATAAGTTGGCTACGTACCACTCTCTAATTACAATTCATATACATTTTAGCCACAAATCTCAAAGCAGTGAGAAATCTCTCCATATATGTATTAAGGATATTACTAGCCCCAAATGATGATAGTTGATTTTTGTTGTCTCATATCTCTTGTTAGTTTGTATCTCAAAAAGATACATGTCTAAAAGTCATTAGGTCCCACATTTAATTTGAAAGTCAGCTATTCCAGTACTTTTTTATTAATTGTTATGGGTATATTCCATTTTAA